>PVLC010002991.1:0-104474 GCA_004027655.1 Graphiurus murinus
CAGGAACCCTATCTTCATCCCATTACAACTCATCACTTTAAAATGCAATTGTCTCTTCACTTGTCAGTATATCCTACTAGCAAAAACGCTCTTGATGGCTGAGCCCATGTTCTAGTTATTACATATTTCTTGCTCCTTCCTCTGGTAGGTGCCCCATAAATAATTGCCAACCACTGCGATGCAGAAGATACCAAGGAAATAAGGGAGAAGTAAGATGAGGAAAATTTAGGAAAGAGGGAAAAAGCAGAGTTGAAGAAGGTCGTATTCAACAAGATAAGATCATTTACTGGTGATATGAGCAGGATCTGGGTGTAGTGGCACATGCCTGTAATTCCAGTACTTGGGAGGCTGAGACAGGAGGACTGCAGGTTTGAGGCCAGCCTCAGCAACTTAGTAAGTATGTTAGCAACTTAGTGAGACCCTGTTTCAAAGTAAAAAATAGGGCTGGGAGTGTAGCATGAAGGTAGAATGCCCCTGAGTTCAATCCCCCGTACCACAAAATTGTGTGTGTGTGTGTGTGTGTGTGTGTGTGTGTGTGTGTGTGTGTGTTTTAGTGGGGAATTGAAGAAGAATGACAACATTCAAGTTGAAAATAAATAAAATGGTACTGGAATGATGCAACAACAGGAAACACAAATTTATTTTATATTGTATTGCCAAAAATACAATATAAGGACTGGCCCTTAAAAATCACATAAAAGAATTTTAGTATGAAGAACTTACACATTTTGCCTAAAAATTATAGTTCTGCCCACACACATCCAATAAATGCTGGGCTAATGGCTTGAGGGAAAACAGTATTGTTTTGTGAACATTCTACCTTTTTAGGAAGCCGCACAACAGTTCTCATGGAATCGGCTCATATGTTCTATTAATGAAAAACAGCCCTAAACTGAACCTGTGTCTCCTGGTCTGGCACGCTAGCACCACTTCATTTGCAGCGGGCTTCCACGTGGCTGTGCTGAATGCCCTCACGCTGTCTGTACTGAATGACCTCGGCTCCTTGAAGGTGGCCTTCACCAATGCCGCCATCTCCCTCTCCCCCCCCCAGGTTTCTCTCACCTTCTCACTCCCTGCCCTCCCCCACCAAGTCTGAGATGAAAAGGCATCCCACCTCCGACATTCTCCACCCCAAACCATGTTGTCGTCTCTGCCTTCTTCTATCAACTAGGATTTTGATGTTAATCTTATTGATGTATGGCCATTCTGCTCTATTTTTAATTAGATCCTTATTTCCCTCTTAATTCAAGCCATTTCTTATTATTCATGACAGTTATGCTCTGTAAAATAACCATGAATACTGAATTAGCAAATACTGAACCATTTCTTCTAGGAGAAATACAGCACTAGGTTCCTATGAGCTTATAATCACAGCATTTCAATCAACTGTTCAACATATAACCTTATTTCATGTGTGTTTCTGTTAAAAAAAATCTTGGTTAATATATATTCCTACCTCACCAGCACTAAGCTCACAGCCAACTGCACTGTAACTCATACCTGTCAAACACTCATATTTTTTCCAGAAAGTTCATCACAGCCTTAGCATAGTAAACAGCACTTCAGAACAATGCTTGGGGATCGTGGGGCGGGAGCAGGGGGCACTGGGATTGAACCCAGGGGCATTCTACCTCCAAGCTATACCCCAGTTCTTTTTACTTTAGTTTTGATTTTGAAACAGGGTATCACTAGTTTGCTCAGAGTCTTGCTGCATTGCTGAGACTGTCCTCGAGCAATGTAATGTCCTCCTGTCTCAGCCTCCCATGGTGTGTAATGTGCACCATCACACCCATTTTTTTTGTTTGTTTATTTTTTGTTTTTTGTTTTTGGTGATACTGGGGATTGAACCCAGGGGCATTCTACCTCCAAGGTACACCTCCAGTCCTATTTTTTTTTATTCTTTATTTTGAAACAGGGTCTCACTAAGTTGCGGAGGGCCTCACTAAATAGCTAAAGCTGGCTGGGAACCCGGATCCTCCAGTCTCAGCCTCCCAAGTACTGGGATTACAAGCAAGCACCATCTTTTTAAAGAGCAAAATTACCAAAAAAAAAAAAAGTACAAAAATGGAAAAAATATGGCATTAAATAGGAACAAGAATGTAGAAAAGATCTTGTTTATTCATCTGGGAACATGCATGTTTGGTGGCAAGTTTTCTGCCACTCTGCACATGTCCACAAAGGAAACCTGCAATCCTCCTGTCTCAGCCTCCCAACTATTGGGATTACAGGTATGCACCACCACACCCTGCAGGCTGTTCCTCTTAATGTAACTCCATCTGTATCCACAGGCAAGTAAAGTCTAGAAAAACCTGGTTTCTGCAAGAGAAATAAAATAAAGAAGTGAAACTACTTACCTAATTTCAAGTACTTCTTTTTAATCACTTTTTCTATATGTTTCTGCCATGGGAGCTCTCAGTACAAATATAAAATTGAGCCCCGTATTTTTGCTTCCTCACTAAAACCTTGCCTATTTGGCTCTGTTTTTTGTGCTATTTCCTTTAGACAGACACCCCCATCTTTAGATCATCATAATATTTATATTTCAATATTAAGTCTCCAGAACCTAATTAGGGGCCAAGTGTCTAGAAAAGGAAAATACCTGAAAAGTAACAGGTCCAACAGAAAACTAAACTTAGAAAACCTTTTGTAAAACTGGTAAGTTGACTATGAGGGCCAACTCTGACCTGCTGAATGGATAGTTTCCACTTGCCTGCTCTTGTTATCTTAATGCATCAAGAAATTCTCCAAAATTGCCATGCATGTCACTTATTCATTCTGTCACATATATTGAGAATAGTACATCTATAAAGAGACCTAGGGAATAGACCACTCATCTCCCAGCCATCACCTACCCAAACATCCAGGACATATCATGCTCTTACTTCTCAAGTCATGTGATAAAAAAACACTGTGTTTTGTTTTTTTTTTGTTTGTTTGTTTTTGCAGTACTGGGAATTGAACTCAGGGGCATTCTACCTCCGAGCTATACCCCCAGCCCTATTTTTTTATTCTTTATTTTGAAACCAAGTCTCACTAAGTTGGGGAGTGCCTCACTAGGTAGCTGAGGCTGGCCGCGAACCCGGATCCTCCGGTCCCAGCCTCCCGAATGCTGGGATTACAAGCGTGCGAACACTGCGTATCTTAAACAGTCACAAGTAGCACCTCTGGGATGGTGGGGACACTGCCTCTGACTGCCTAGCTCTTAATGATTTAATAATAGAGGTCATAAGTGTTTAGTGCCTCTTCATCTGAGAGTGAATGCCTTGAGGTTTTTATTCATTTTTATTTTTTTCAGAAACATTTCAAGCTGACAAACCAAAATGGGGGAAAAAATAGACTTGCATGTCTGTGCCACCATGATTAAACATACTAACTTTCTATTATATTTGCTTCACCCTCCATCATCCATCCATCTATCCACCCCAGCCCCTCTCTCGTCTCTCCCCTTCTATGGCACAAGTGGGCTACTATTATTAAACACATATCATTCCCATTAAAGAGGAGAAGAGAAGGTGAAGGAGGAGCAGGAAGAAAAGAGGAGGAGGAGGAGGAGGAGGAGGAGGAGGAATTATTTTCATATTTACCAAATTTATTGCAATGAGTATATATTATTTTTGTAATACCATTTTAAAATAAAAACTACAATCTTATCACTTTATTCTAAGGTGTGCAGGTGACTTAAAAGATGGTTTTCTATCACAGTGTGGGGAAGCATGTAGAGACAGGACTGCATGAACAGAGAGGACTGAGGGAGAGCTGCTCCCTCCGTCTCTGAATGTGTTCTCTCCCTCCAGTGAGTAGTGGCTGGGCCAGCTCCCGCTCCTCTCCACACACAGGTGAATGAACTCTTGGTCTCACTGCTGTTAGAAAGCACACAATCTACATTAATATTACATTGCTAAAACATGTTATGCACCACTGTTCCTGTAGGTTAGGAAAGTAGGAGGCCATCAGTGCCCTTCGTGAAAGCAGTTTTTAAAAATTGGTGGGGAGGAAGGAAAGTTTTATCAATAAATGGTGTTGGAACATTGGACAATTGTAGGTAAAAACTTAAAAGACCTTGATTTAATCTTCACATAAGACAAACTCTTCATGACTTGGTTAGGTAAAAAATTATCAAGCATGACACTGAAGATATGATCCTAAGAAAAAAAAAAGTCAATAAAATAGACTTCATCAAAATGAATAAGTTTTACTTGAAAAAGACTCCATTAAGACAACAAAAATAAGCCAGGTGTGGTGGTGCACAATTGTAATCCCAGTAGTTGGGAGGCTGAGACAGGAGGATCAAGGTTTGCAGCCAGCCTCAGCTACTTAGTGAGGCCCTCCACAACTTAATGAGACCCTGTTTCAAAATAAAGAATAAAAAATAGGACTGGGGGTGGAGCTTGGAGGTAGAATGCCTATGGGTTCCATCCCCAATACCACAAAAAAAAAAAAAAGAACAAAAATATGAGCCTTGGACTGCGAGAAAATATTTGCAAATCAAATCATTGCTATGGATTGATATTCAAAATATATCAAGAACCCTCTACCCTTAGGAGTTAATAAAAAAAAAAAGTCCAATTAAAAAATGGACAGAAGACTTGAATAGTATACTAGATAGTAAAGGAATGGTAAACAAGCACATAAAAAGATCCTCATGTCTTTAGCCATTAGAGGAATACGAATCAAAGCTACAAGGAGATACTACATACCTGACGGCTAATATGAAGAATACTGCTATACAAGTGCTGGGACCTGAGAAACTCTACTATTTTTGCTACTTCTTCTGAGTCTTAAATTCTTTCTAAATAATTGTTTTTAAATAGGATCTCACTAAGTTGCTGAGGCTGGCCTCAAACCTATGATCCTCCTGTCTCAGCCTCCCAAATACTAGGATTATAGGCATGTACCACCATGCCTGGCTAAAGAAAAAAAAAAAAAAATGGTGATAGTGGAAGCCTGACCGATCTGAGGAAACGGAGATGAGGTAGGGGAGTCAGTGAGTGAAGGCCTCCCTGGAACATGATCTGATTTGGCGGCCTCACAGAACACAGCCCAGCTGTGCAACCCTGGGAAGGCAAATGCAAAGGTGCAGCAGCAGCTGGTCCTCAGCACAGTGCAGTGTTAAAGAACATGAGCTCCTTCCTGGCCAACTTCTTAAGTTTGCTCTACTCAATAACTGAGAGTTAAATGACCTTAAGACATCACTCCGCACCTCAGTTTTCTCATCTGAAATCAGGAAAAAACAAAACTTATCTTGAAGGGTTATTTTGAGAATTAAATGGAAATGCACCTAGAACATTTTACATACTCAATAAATTTTAACTTTTTAATTATTATTATACTTCACCTAGATTTTGCTGAGAATTAGCAGTTCTCAAAGTATCTCGTTTATTTTCTCTTCCTTGACTTCCCATTTTCAAAAACCTCTCTTGTGACATCCCAATCTCTGCTCCTGTTTGTAGCTTCTCTATGCAGCAGCTACTCTATCTAATTTATACTTTTTGATTATTACATTTTTCTACTAAATTTAAATGTTTTAATTTTTCATATGCACTGTTATAAAACTGATCTTTTTAAGATAACTACACTTGAAAATATAATTTTACATAAATTATATTACTTCATTTCATACAAAATCTTTAATTTAAAACATCAGTTATACACCAAGTGATGTGTACATGTATTAATATATCACTCTGAATCTCATTATAATGTGTAATTACAATGCACCAATAAAAGTACTTAAAAAGAGACCATCATGCACACACACACACACACAAATACCATTTCTAATGTATGAAGAAATGTTTACCTGAGATCATCACACTATAAGGAAATAAATTAGATAATTATTAATCTGACTTTTCTGCAGGAGGTGAAATTATTTTCTCAGTCTTTCAAGGAGTCATTCTTAATATTAACAAAGAACATGTCTTTGTTTCCCAAAGTCCCACACCTTAGCAATCTTAAATATGATTTAAATTGTCAGTGGATTAATTCAAACTTCCCACCAATAAATTATTCACATTTTCTCCTCCAGTAATGACTAACAGAATACGTAGGAAGTGTGAATATATTTACATTCCAACAGTCACTTTTATCTGAGTACCAAAAGTACGTATTCTTAAACCATTTGTCACTGGACTACATTAAAACTGGTTGGTATCAGACAGAAGAAATGAGAGAATTATCTAAATTCATAAGGTAAATAATCATGTAGTTACACCCTTTAATTGCTATAATGCTGTGCACACAGGGAAGTCTGCCATATATGCCTTATAATGTATAAACTATGGTTAAGTGTTTATTGATCAACATTAAAAGCCCTGAGCACATGAGACTCTGGGTCACATATCTTTAAATCTCATACTCTTTGACTGTGGGTAGACCACCTCCCAAGAGACGGATGCATGAAGATATGCACAGAATAGGAAAAGATGGCCTCGTATTGTCACGCTGCACTTTTCCTTATTCTTTGTAGGATGTCTTCATCGCCAGCTCTTCAGAAGCAAAAATAACTAGCTGTTGCAAAACATGGTCTGGTTTTATAAAGTGATCTTTCATCATTTCCGGGAAAGCTGCCCATAATCTCAACTGACCAACGCAGGCAACTGCAGAGCTACTGAGTGTGGGGTTGCCATTCAAACAGAACAGTCTGGGGGTATAAAACTTGGATTGCTTTTATTTTCTTTAAAAAATGAATTCACTACACTTCCAAGATTTGGGGGAGGGTGAATAAGTCAATTGGCTGCCACTGGTCTCTGGCAGGCAAGTACAGTATGTTAAAGAACGTCTAACATTGGGTTATCTTGAAAATCAGGGGCCTTTCCAACCTAAAAATGTGGTATTGAGCAGATAAAGGGATATATGAAAGAAAGAGCCTCTGGTTTAAATAAAAGTTTTTTCTTAAGAAGGGCTCATGTAAAGACAGGAGTGGTGGCACATGCCTATAATCCCAGTACTTGGGAGGCAGAAACAGGAGGATCAAAGGTTCAAACAAGCCTCAGCAACTTAGTGAGACCCAGTTTCAAAATTAAAAATAAAAATCGGGCTATGGGGTATAGCTCAGAAGTAGAACATCCCTGGGTTCAATCCCCAGTACCATGCCACACACAAAAAAATAAAAAATAAAAAAAAGAAAGAAGAAGGGAAGAAAGGAAGAAGGAAAGGAGGAAAAGAAAAAAAAGGCTCATGTAAAACATTTTTATTATTATTATTATTATTTTTGCAGTACTGAGGATTGAACTCAGGGGCATTCTACTTCCGAGCTCTACCCCCCCCCCAGCCCTATTTTATTCTTTATTTTGAAACAGGGTCTCGCTGAGCTGCAGAGGGCCTAAGTAGCTGAGGCTGGCCACAAACCTGGATCCTCCTGTCTCAATCTCCCAAGTACTGGGATTACAAGCATGCACCACCACGACCAGCTCTAAAAATATATAGCTGGTGGTGTGGTATGCATGCCTGTAATCCCAGTACTTGGGCTGAGATAGTAGGATCTCAGATTCCAGGTTAGGCTCAGCAATTTAGTGAGACTCTGTTTCAAAATAAAAAAATTAAAATCAGGCTGGAGGTATAGCTCAGTCTCTTACAGAGATGTAGTGGGAAGTGGAGAGATATTTTTCGAGTCTTTTCAAGTAATTGTGAATATTCTTGATACTATACTAAAACCCAGGAAGTGGTTGTTTCTTAAAAATTAGTTGCCTCATGAAATGGGAAACCCTCTCAATGACTTTGGCTACCCTATTACAATAAAATCCATTGGTCTATATTGCCCTTTAAATGTATAATACAATTTTGTAACATCATACACTGGTCATTTGGCAAACATTGTTTCATGAATTATGCAGAACTTCCAAATATTAATACATTTCATCATTGATTGAGCCCAGGGGCATTCTATCTCTAAGTTACACTTTCAGCCCTATTTTATTTTTTATTTTGAAACAAAGTCTCACTAAATTACTGAGGGCCTCCCTAAGTTACTGAAGCGATAGTCCTGTCTCAACCTCCCAAGTCCTGGGGGAATGTACCACCATGCCCACCTTTATTATACAATATCTTAAAATGACACTTATTAATGCCATTACCAGTCTCATCAGGAAAGTATTAGGAAGCTGTCATACTCACAGTAGCAGGTTTAAGTTTCCCAAAGTTCTAATTGGTACTTGAAAGCTGAGTTTTATTGTTGTCAACAAACACTGTCCATTTTTTTTTCCTTAAAGTGATGGGCTCTGTTCATTAATTGTTTTAGAAATATGTTCACCAAATCCCCAAGTCTAAATAATTATATTTGTTTCATAGTCATTTTTTGAAGTAAAATGGTGTACCATGAGAAAAATGATCCAACTCCACCTACAACCCCACCACACGAGCACTTCTCCCCAAGACAGTGACTTCAGGACACAGCAAAGATGTGGGTAGAGATTTCCCATTTTGCCATGCAAATGTGCTCTCAAGGGTCAATATTTAATACCAGATATTTAATTTTTCCTTCATTTATACTTTTTTTATTGTTGCTGGGGTTGAACTGAGGGTCTCATGCATGCCAAGAATGTGCCTACCACTGAGCTATACCTCGTTCATTAAGGACATTTTTTACTGCAAGTGTTTTGGAGAGCATCAGATGGCAATAATGGCAAACATTAACTTAGTATTATGAGAATTAGACCTCACAGACCCCTACAAAGGGTCTCAGAGACACCCCATGTCCTACAAATCACATTTTGAGAACCACTGCTACATACAATTGTATGAACCAATGGAGAGATGAAAACCAACAGAATCTATTTGCATAATCCAAGACATGGGAAAGTTCTCCACATACATGGGCCAAGACTGAAAGACCTGAGATAAGACTGATGATTTGCTGTCCTGCCTCAATACCCACTATTGCCCACATCCCCAGTCCCAGGCCTAAATTCCAGCCTCACAGATGCCCCTTGCACCCTGCTTGTTCCCAGGTGGTCCCAGTGCACAACCACAGTGGTGGTAAAGGACATGAGCTTTCTAAACCAACAAGCAGCGTGGGTCCCAGTCCTGTCCTTATTACTTACTTGTGTATTTATTTATTTATTTATTTATTTATTTATTTATTTATTTATTTAATGTGGTGCTGGGGATTGAACCCAAAGGTCCTCCACCACTGCACTGCACTCCCACCCCTTTTTATTTTTTATTTTGAAATGGAGTCCTGCTAAATTACTAAGCTCTGGCCTTGAACATCAGATCCTCCTGTCTCAGCCTCCCAAGTATTGGGATTACAGGAGTGCACCACCACCTCTAGCTGTCCTATCTTTATTTACTTCCAAACTTCAGTTGTAAGCTTCAACTTTCTCACACATAATATAAAGATAATATTGATACTTATTTTATATGGTTGTTGTGAAAACAAAATGACCTAAGATTTACAAAATGCTTAGGGCAGTGCTGAACTCAGGTAAGTACTCCATAAAAGTTAGATATTACTATCGCCCTGGAGTTCTTTATGAACAGTATGTTAATGACACATGCAGTCAGCTTCTCTGTCTTGACACTTCTCATTCTCCTTTGGATCTTATCATCTGAGCAACAAAGCTGAGCTAGTAGTATTTCTCCCAAAAAACTACCTCTCTCCACTGCGTCTATGCTTTTGTTCTCTGCTTATATCACATAACCTTCCCTAAGAAGCTTTTACCCTCCAGCCTCTGGTCTATGCTAGACAGGAGTCATTTTCCACTTCATTATCACATTGCTATAATTGTTTATTTACTTCTCCAAAGAATGTGCTTGTAGCCGCAGGACTAACAGTACATGTGTGTAACAGTCATTCAACAAATGTATAGTGCATGAAAGAATGAATAATTGAATAGCAGTGGATTAAGAATCACTGTTACTGTTCCAAAGTCACTTGTACATTCTTATCCCAAATATATCTGTCGGTGATCAGATCACCTACCAAGTCACGTTTCCCTCTAGATCTCCTTCTCCTATATATCCATTCTCCAAACCTAGAGGGACACACTCTTCAGTCTGACTCCAATGTTTACTCCACCAAGCCTGCACTTACTACTTTGTCCACTGCCTCCAGTCACCTCTGCCTGGTTTGGTGAGTGGAGCTACTTCCGCCAGGCTCCAGCCCACCTCATTTTTAAAGGCTGAGTGCTCATCACCCCTACTTTGCTTCAAGCAACTCCCTTGGAATGGCTGAAACTTAGATCTGAGATCTCTCACGATTTTATCACTTTGCTTCCAAAGCTGAGTTTCAGCCCTGTGTGCTCTCTACTTGAAGGTCCTTTCTTTTGGATAATAGGCACTGTAATCCTAGTTGGTCATAGCCTTTTCTTTGTGTGTAAGATATCTCTGTTCTCAGTTTCTGGAGTCACTGATAGATTCCTTTGCTGTAAGACACAGTTGGAACTCCTTCGCTCCCACCATCCTTCAAGGTGAAACAAACATCCTCAGCTTCTCCAAGGCTTTGGCCTTGCACTTTTCAGTATTGGCAAACCACAGCCACCTGCTTAGCCCCATGAGCACCAGTTTGAGGCAAATGCACACCATGACGGCTACCCAGAATGAAGTGCAAAAGCATTTGGAGACCACTCTTTCAAACTGTTGAATCCACATGAGTTGCTATGAAGATATGAATAGGGCCCGGAGTTTGATTTCAAATGAAAATTAAAGTATATTTATGCTATTTCTCACTCCATTCAGTTTATTCTAGTCTGAGTAACAGGTTTGCCAGTTTAATAGCTGGCTCTCTGCTACCCTGAATGTACCGATCAGCCTATTTTCATCTGACAGTCAAGGCACAGATACAGATTAAGGTCTGGGCTTCGGTTCTGCCTTTTAAAAAGTATCCCTACTCAGAGGTAGCTGAAAGAAATGTTAGCTTTTCCTTAGAATCAGGCTTAGCTTTGTTCATTGTTTTTTTGAAAGCACATTCAACATGACTTTCTGCTATCTCAGAATTTCTATGGGTAAGATAGGGAGGGGAAGCCTCCAATCTGGATTCTGCTCAGGAGAGCCATGGGGAAGCTGTGGTGGCAGTGCAGACAGCTTCCCCCCAGGCACGCTGCCCACCCACTTAGTATCACTACACAGCTGGATGGGACTACTGACTCTTCAGTGAGTTTACTGATCTGAGAAGGTGCGTAGTTAAGCAGATCTGTCTCCTTACCACCAAACAACTGGCCTGGACATTCAACTGTACTCACACCAAATGGTTCAAATAAATTGACTTCATGCAGATAGAGGAGCTAGCAGAGACTCAACCATATCATAGAGTTTATATTTGCCAATATAGAATCCTCAGTGCTACTGAGGATTCATAAGCATCTCCAGCCACTCCACCCACATCTGCAGCCACTTAGAGATGCTGCAAAGGAGAAAGTATCTCCCTTCCAAAAAAGGAAACATTGCCTGCCTAAGAGTACTTGCATTTGGGATGCACCTAACAACCTCATGTTTTAAAGAACCACTCAGAATCCCTTCTCATGAATTCTCATTCGCCTTTCTAACCACATATGGCCAATCGTTTCTTTTAACAGTCACAGAAGTCTTGTTTAGCATCTAATTTTATGTTACAGTCACTAGCCCCTCCTTTGAAGTAGATGACACTTCTCTGTGAAGGTCTGAGGAGTCACTGTTGTGTTATGAAGTAGCTGAATCCCACAGGCAGCAACTGTGGAATTACGTATTGACTTTGTGTTATCCATAGCACCCAGCGGAACACTGCACGTGATGCTGAACGGCAGCATAGATTTCAGTAAGTGGGAAAAAATGCTTGACATGTGATAGTCCAATTGCCAAGTGATTTTGGAAATTGGAAGAGCTGTTTCTGCTTTTATTTCATATACAATACAAATTATTTGTGCTGGTAATGTTATTACCTCAGAACACCTTATCCAAAATTACCGTGTTTCTTCAATATATCTTCAGAATATATGTGTAATTAGAATTTTATCAACAATTTTCATATCCATATATATTTTATATTGTTATTTAACAACAATGCCATACTCCTGACCATAAGCACTGGTGTTTATATTTTTTAAATTCAGGGTTTTTTTGTTTTATTTTTTGCGGTACTAGGGATTGAACCCAGGGGCGTTCTACTTCCGAGTTACACCCCCAGTCCTATTTTTTATTCTTTATTTTGAAACAGGGTCTCACTAAGTTGCAGAAAGTCTAAGTAGCTGAGGCTGGCCGCGAACCCGGATCCTCCTGTTTCAGCCTCCCAAGTACTGGGATTACAGACGTGTGCCACCACACCCAGCAATCAGATGTATTAATATTATCACATAAACACCATATCAGCCATATAATATCTTAAAATGTCCTCAAATTTCTAGCAAACATATTCCTTTAAAACCTAATGATGCCAAATATTAAAATAAAACTTCCCTATTTCACTGTTGCTATCTCATGGTACTAAACACTCCCAACCCTCAATGCTACTTTATTTTCTTGTTCCTAAAATAGGTACATTCTGCTTAGCAGTGCTAATTCCTCTCTAAACAAATCCCTGTCTATCTATATATACATGACTCATATTCTTTCCTTTCTCTAGTGATCTAAGAAACATGTTTATTATATTTCTTCACATCTACATCTGGGAGTTTTATTAGCAGAAGTAAAAATAAGATTTAGTGTAAATATCTCATCTTAGCAAATCTAGCTTCCCTAACAAAGTCATACTGCCTATCCAGCATACTGAAAATGCTTCATAGTTATTGAAAAGGCTCTAGCAATTTTGGAAATTTAATTTGCTTAAAAATCTATAAAAAACACTTTACATATTCTCATTTTACCTAAATACCTAATATCAAGTTAGAGAAAAAGCAGTGGTATAAAGGGCAGCTGTGCTTGCTTGTTAATATTCTCTCACTCTTCAATTACTCTGAATGACTGGTTCTCAATGATTGTTCTGGTCCACAGAATGTTAGCTGGGATGCCCCCTTCTGGGAAATTGACTGGATTAGAACATCTAATAAGGGCATTTACATATTTTACATGTATGGAGGGTTGATGGGAATGGCTAGAAGGCCAGGCTTACCTGGAACACTGGGAGATCAGAATCAGTCAGTCAATCTCTCTCTCTCTCTCTCTCTCTCTCTCTCTCTCTCTCATTTTACAGCCATCACAAAATATTTATTGAGTCCTTTCTCCATATCAGACGCTAATCTAGGTATCAGTGGTATAGTGGTAACCAAGATAGAAAATCCATCTGCTTTGTGGATGCAACTTTTAGTAGGAGAAAACAATAATCAATGATTTTAAATAGTTATAAATATTCTGATAACAATTCAACAGATGTTATAAAAATATGAAGGAAGATGGGCATGATGGCTCATGCCTGTAATATCAGTTTTCAGAAGGCTAAGTTAGGAGGATCACAAGTTAAACTCCAGTTTCGGCAGTTTAGCAAGACCCTATCTCAAAAAAAAAAAAAAAAAAAAAAAAATAGAAAGGGCTGGAGATCTAGCTCAGAGGTAGAAAGCCCCTGGGTTCAATTTCCAATATTGATATATATATGTACATATATTTACAATTCCTATAACATTTCTGTGAGTTAGGCAGGCTCTTATGATTATTTTATTAATCAAGAGACTTGCTTGATGTTACAGAGTAGTGATAGAGGTAGGATTTCTGATAGACTAGAAAGAAAATAGCTGACAAATGAAGTTTTTTGCATGAAGTTATGATATATAATTATATATTTTATTACACACATTATATATTATTAATTAATAATAAATAGATAATATATTAGGGACATTTCATTTTATTTTACTTTATTTTGGTACTGAGGATTGAACCCAAGGGGACTTAGCTACATACCTAGCTACATACCTAGCATTCTAATTTTTTCTTTGTTTGTTTTGAAACAGGGTCTTGCTAAATTACTGAAGTTCTCATTAAATTGCTGACACTTGTTTTGAATCTGAAATTGTCCTGTATCAGCCTCCCAAGTACTGGGATTACAGGCATGTATCATCATGTCCAGCTGGAAGCAGCACTTTATGGTGCTTCATGAATGAATGAATGAATAAATAAATGAATCAATGAGTATTTAGCTTCTCTCTCAGAAGCATAGGACTAAAAATAAATAAAAATAAGAAAAAGACTTAATGTTAACTTTTTGTTTAAATTAACACATTAAGATAATATATTTCAAAATGAAGTCTATATTGACATATGTTACTCAGACTAGAGAATAAAATATGATTGATTTTATTCACCACTAGTAATTTTATCACAAATGCTGATTGATTCTATCATAGTATAACATTACTATAAAATCGTCGAAGTAACTTTTGTACATTGTTGCTTGTATATTTTTTCAAGACACAAAAGAATATTATAGACATAGATAATCAGTTCTGGTTAAAAAAACACATTCCAAGTCATTTAAAAATTAAATTTAATCCAATAAATTATGATAGCACTTGAGATTATAGTTCTTGAATTATTTACAGTATACCATAAGCTAGCGCAAAACAAAAAGGACATGTTAAAAATTAGCAAATCAGCCAGGCATAGTGGTGGATGCTTGTAATCCCAGTACTTGGGAGGCTGAGACTGGAGGATCTGGGTTCGAGTCCAGCCTCAGCTACTTAGTAAGGCTCTCCACAACTTAATGAGACCCTGTTTCAAAATAAAGAATAAAAAATAGGGCTGGGGGTATAGCTCAGAGGTCAAATATGTTTACAATATGTATTTATAATATATAGTATATATAAACAAAAAGATAGTCATGAATTGATAACCATAACCTTGAACCAGGGTTCAAAAACTCTAAAATATAAAAGAGAGAATAGAAATCCCCTATAACCTAGGTACACCCTCTAAAGTATTCTCTTCAACCTCACTTGTCTACTTATTTTTCTATGCCTATAATACATAAGGGAACTTATTTTACTCAAATGGTATCATATTGGTTATACAAGATTGGAAACCTTTGAATCTTGTTTTTAATCCTTTAATGTATTTAAGTGATAATTTTTCCATGCCCTCAAATATTTTTAACATGAGTTTTTTAGCAGTTAGCAAATAATTCATCTTGCGACTGAACTACAATCTGTTTAACTATTTGACTATTACTGGGTGATTTTTTTTATTCCTTAAATACACAGTGCTTCCTTTTGGTTTAAAAGCCAGCTAGGCACTGCCTCTGAAATCTGAAATCTCTGGAGGTCAGGATCAAAAGTGTTGCACATGGTCCCACTTTATGAATAAAGAGCGAGCATGCTGCCAACTTGACCTTTAGCCAGAGCCAGTCTGACCTGCCATCAAAATATATCACTAGCCTATGAAGAGCTGTACCCATCATAAAGGTCTTTGTGGCAGTCATGTGGACTCCTCCTCCTCTGCATAACCATTATTAAGAGCATGTTTCTATTTTCAGGTAGCACAGACATGTTTGTGGCTTGTCCAAAATTTTTTAATCTTTTAAGATTTTCATAAGAAAGAAAATTAAAAGAGAGGAGTTATGAAATGGACCTATAGAGAATCTCAATAGGAACATATTTTGCATTCTATATTTGCTCATTTACACTCCCAATTATGAGATGTGCACTCATGAGTGGTGAACAGAATGGATGTTCCTGGAAAACAAAGAGCCACATGGTAGCATGGCAAACCACGTTAGTGTCTCTCCAAAGCACAATGGACCTGGGAGTTTCAGGACCCAGCTCTCCCACCACTGCAGGTTTTATTCTCCATCCATTATCCTCATTTACAGAGGTCCTGACCCAAATCCCCAGAGCCAACATACAGCTCACAGCAGATGGATTTCTCTGACAGTTAAGTGGCATTTTTCTCTAACTGCTCTCCTCAGAATTTAGATGGGGAGGGGGCGCATTTTGTGAGGTGGTGATTGTAATACAAGAACTAATTTGTAGATGTGGTTAAATGCTAGTTTAGCAATGCTTTGAAATGTAGCATATGGAGAAACAGTGTCTCTGAGTTGGGCTCAAGATGGCTAACAGTGTAGACACAAACCTTAGGGAGCTGTAAGAAAATCCACCCAAGGAACTCTCCCTTGGCTTTTCTGAGGTGAGCAAGCAATGGGGGGGAAAGTAACAACTTATCATCTATAGCAGAATAATCAACCTCTGATTCATAGAAACAGTGTGTCTAGATTACCAGCAGCTAGCAAAAGGGCAGCAGGGCTGGGTGCCATGGCCCAGCTCAGCTCTGCATCCACAAACCGAACTAGTGCCATTGTGCAATGTCAGAGGTCAGAGGGACAGGACAGACAAAGCCCAAGCACACGGCCCAGCCCCGCAACCCCCACGCCGCCCAGCTGCGGGACAAAGCCTGCACCCAGCATCCCAGAGCGGAGCGGCACCCCGCAACATTCCCACAAAAGCAGCTTCAGAAGTGGCAACATTCCAGCCGGCAAAGGCAGCACATGCCTTGTGACACAGTGGTGGCTATACAGTCCCTAGCACCTTCAGTGGATCCTGGAGAAGGGAGCACGTTGACACTCCCCGGGGGGTCCATCCTCCTCCACCCTCAAGACTTGGCGCCCCACTGAAATGGCTCGGCTCAGCCAGGTTCCTGGGTGCAGCACATAGCCCCGCCCCCTCCCAACCATCAGGTTCCAGCAGAAGCAGGGCTGAAAGGAACATGGAAGAGCTCCCCCACCTCCTGGTGTGTTCCAAAGGCCAAACCAGAGACCTCTCCTTCCCCCTGACCCAGCACCAGTGACTATCCACCTTGAGTGGTGCTGAGAACAGCTCCTCCCATCCCAACTGCTAGAAGAACAGCCCCTTCAGTCCAGATCTCAAACTGCCTCCAGGAGCCAATACTAACAAATACAACCATTGGCACAGCCTACCCACAAATGGCAAGGCAGAACCAAAGTTCTGGCTTAGGGCAGAGAGCACCCCCAGAGGTAGCATGGAGAGAAACACCAGCTGGACCCCAGACTTAGGAGCACCTCCAACCAGGAACTGCCAGCAGGCTGTCCTCCAAAATGGCACAGCTTCTTTTATAGACCCAGTGGCAGCAACAAGAGCTCCAGCTACAAGGGGGCCAACTTAGGATGCAGAAAGACTGAGAACCACTGTACCAACAAGGCCCACCCCACCACAGACCAGCCGGGTCTGTGCAGTCAGAGTAGCGTCTCCTGGTTCTTGGCTCCAGCATACCCATGGTTCAATACCATGAACCCAATCAGAGAAGACCAAAGAAGAACATACCCACACCACATTATAAACAAAATATGCAACATTGAGACCAAAGAGAGAATCCTACAAGAGTCAAGAGGAAAAACTCAGCTGACATGCAGAGGTAAAACAATAAGAATTACTTCAGATTTCTCAATCTAAGTACTGAAAGCCAGAAGGGCATGGAATGATACACTTCAAGCTCTTAGAGAAAACAACTTCCAACTAAGACTACTATATCCAGCAAAGTTATCTTTCAAAATTGATGGAGAAATTATAGCTTTCCAAGATAAGCAGACGTTAAAAGAATTCATGATGACCAAATTGGCATTTGAATAAACACTCAAAGAAGTGAACCACAAGGAAGAAATGAAAAACAAACATCCAAACCAAAGAAGGAACAAAAACCACCAGATGAATAACTAAGCCAAGGAGAATCATTATAACCTCAAATAAAAAAAAAAAAACTTTATTCAAAATGATGGGAAACAAAAATATCTCTCCATAATAACACTGAACATCAACAGTCTTAACTCCCCAGTTAAAAGACACTGAATAACAAATTGAGTTAAAACTCATAATTGTACTATCTGCTGCTTGCAAGAAACACATCATATAGGGAGAGATTCATAAACTGACAGTGAATGGATGGAAAATTTTTTCCATGCATACAGAGACAGAAGAAAAGCAGGAGTGGCACCTATCATATTGGACACAGTAGACTTCAACCAAAACTTGTCAGAAGAGACAAAGATGGACACTTCTTATGGATAAAAGGAACTATTCAAATTGAAGACATAACCATATTAAATATTTATGTTCCTAATATTAGTGTACTAACCTATGTAAAGCAAACTCTTCTTGGCTTGAAGACCCAAATAGACCTCAATACAATAATTCTAGGAGACTCCAACACACCACTTTTACCACTAGATAGGTCATCTAGACAAAAGATTAGTAAAGATATCTCAGACCTAAAGAATACTATAAATCAATTGGACCTAATTGACATTTTCAGAATATTCCATTCAACAAAAGCTAAATACGCATTCTTTTCAGCTGCCCATGGAAGCTTCTCAAAAATAGATAATATTTTAGGCCACAAAACAAGTACCAGCAAGTTCAAAAAAATCAATGTAATTCCTTGCACACTATCAGACCACAGTGGTTTGAAAGTAGAGATCAACCACATGAACATCCAGAGAAAATACATAAACACATGGAGATTAAATGCTACATTACTAAATAACAACTGGATCAAAGAAGAAATAAGGAGAGAATTTAAAGAAAAAATCCTAAAATCAAATGAAAGTAAAGACACAACATATCAAAATCTATAGGATACCCTGAAGGAATGAGGAAAATTTAAGGGCCCATATAAGAAAAAACAGAAAGACTCAAAATAAATAATTTAATGATACACTTCAAAGTCCTGGAAAAACTAACCCCAATGCCATGAAAAGGCAGTAAATAATCAAAATCAGAGCAGAAATTAATGAAATAGAAAACAAAATATCAACAAAACAAAAAACTGATTTTTAAACAATTAATAAAATTGACAAACCCTTAGTCAACCTAACAGAGAGAACAGACCCAAATTTCAAGGATAAAAGATGAAAATGGGGATATCACCACAAATAATGTGGAAATCCAAAACATTATTAGAAAGTATTTTGAAAACTTATACTCCAATAAAATAGAAAACCCAGAGAAAATTGACAAATTCTTAAACACCTACAACTTACCTATACTGGACCACAGGGACAGAGAAAACCTACACAAACCAATAGGAAGCAAAGAAAGAGTCCAGGTCCAAATGGATTCCCAGCTGAATTTTACAAGACCTTCGTAGAGAACTAACTCCAATGCTCCTCAAATTATTCTGTGAAATAGAAAAAGAAGGAACACTACCAAATTCCTTCTATGAAGCCAGCATCAAACCAAATAAAGATGCAAGAAAGGAAACCCCAAACCAAATAACGATGCAAGAAAGGAAAATTAGACCAAATATCACTGATAAACATAGATGCAAAAATTCTCAACAAAATATTAGCAATTCACATTTAAACTACATCAAGAAAATAGTTGACCATGACCAAATAGGCTTCATCTCAGGGATGCAAGGTTGGTTCAATATTCAATCAATAAATGTAATTCGCCATATTAATAGAGTTAAGTACAAAAATCACATGGTTATATCAATAGATACAGAAAAAGCATTTGACAAAATCTAATACCCTTTCATGATAAAAAGCACTAAGGAAATTAGGAATAGAAGGAACCTACCTTGACATCATAAATGTTTTATACAACAACCCCAAAGCCAGCCTCATTATGAATGGGGAAAATTTGACAGAATTTCCCTTAAGAACAGGAACAAGTCAAGGATGACCACTGTCACCAGTCCTATTCAACATAGTACTTGAAACTCTAGCCTCAGCAATAAGATAGGAAAAAAGAATCAAAGGAATACATATAGGGAAAGAAGAACTGAAACTATCTTTGTTTGCAGACAACATGATCCTTTACATAGAAGATCCAATAATTCTAGGAGACTCCAACAACACTCAGGAAGACTTCTAGAGGTGATAAATAGTTTTAGCAAAGTAGCAGGATACAAAATCAACCTACAAAAATCACTGGCATTCCTTTACACCAATCATGAATTCACTGAAAATAAGTCCATTCACAATAATCTCAAAAAAGATTAAATATCTAGGAATAAATTTAACCAAGGAGGTGAAAGATCTTTATAATGAAAATTATAGATCACTAAAGAAATAAATCAAAGAATATTTTAGTAGATGGGAAGACTTCCCATGCTCTTGGATAGGCAGAATAAATACAGTCAAAATGGCCATACTTCCAAAAGCTATCTATACATTCTTCACAATCCCTATCAAAATATTATTGTCATTTTTCATAGACCTAGAGAAATCAGTTATAAAATTCATATGGAAAAATAAAACACCCAGAATAGCCAAAGCAATTCTCATCAGTAAGAACCATGCTGGAGGATTCACAATACCTGATTTCAAACTATACTACAAAGCAATAATAATAAAAACAGCATGGTATTAACACAAAAACAGACACATAGATCAATGGAACAGAATAGAAGACTCAGAAAAAAAGCTCCATATCTATAGCCAGCTGAGCTTTGATAAAGATGCCAAAGACAAACACTGGAGGAAGGACAGCATTTTCAACAAATGCTGTTGGGAGTACTGGCTACCCATATGTAGAAAAGTGGAACTAAACCCTAACTTATCACACTGAACAAAAGTCAACTCTATGGTTCAAAAGCCTAGAAATTAGACCAGAAACTTTCAAACTGGTAGAAGAGGGTATAGAATCAACACTCCAACATATAGGTACTGGTAGAAACTTCCTCCATAAGACACCAAAAGCTCAGGAAATTAAAACAAGAATTAATGAATGTAATAGCATTAAATTAAAAAGCTTCTGTGCAGCAAAGGAAACCATCAAGATTCTACAAAGAGCCTACACAATGAGAGAAGATCTTCACCACCTACCCATCAGACAAAGGTCTAATATCTAGATTATACAAAGAGCTTAAAAAGCTTAACAATAAAAAAACCAAATAGCCCAATTAAAAAGTGGGCAACTGAACTGGATGGAGACTTTTCAAAAAAAAGAAATGCAACTGGATAGAGACTTTTCAAAAAAAGAAATGCAAATGGCCAACAAATACGTGAAAAATGTTCATAATCTTTGGCAATCAGGGAAATGGAAATCAAAGCTACACTGAGATTTCATCTCACTCCAGTTAGGATGGCAATCATCAAGAGCACAAATGATAAATGCTAGTGAGGATGTAAGGAAACTGGAACCCTATTACCCTGTTGGTAGAACTGCAAACTAATACAACTGCTTTGGAAGTCAGTGTGGAGGTTTCTCAGAAGATTTGGAATGGAAATATCATATGACCCAGCAATAGTGCTCTTGGGCATCTTCCCAAAGGAAATGAAATCAGAATATTATAATCATATGTGCATATCCATGTTCATAGCAACATACTTTACAATAGCCAAATTATAGAGCCAGCCTAGATATTCATAGATCACAAAACTTTTATACACACGATGGAATTTTACTCAATCAAAAAGAAGAACAAAATTACACCATTTGCAGAAAAATGGATGGAACTGGAAAATATTATGCTAAGTGAGTACCCCAGTCCCAAAGAACAAGCAGATGTGTGTTCTCTCTTATATGTGGAAGCTAGAGAGATATCTGTCAATAAGGACAGCATCAGATAGGTGAGCAGAGACTCTAGGGCAGTGACCAAGGATAATTAGGAAAAGGAGAGGGGAACAAAATCATAAAGAATGCAATAATAGAAATAATGCTATGAACATACACAAAATCGCCAATTCCATTCTCAAAGACTTGTGGGATGAGGTGGGAGGACCCAGCAGGGAGGGGGACAAGAGTGTGTGCATGTATTTTTCTAACACTCTATACCCCAAAATGATGTAAAATTATAATGCACCCAATAAATTAATAAAAAAGATCAAAATTATGTCATTTTCAGGAAAATGCATGGAATTACAGAATATTATGCTAAGTGAGATCAGCCAGTCTCAAAAAGTCAAGGGTCTTATGTTTTCTCTCATGTGTGGAAGCTAGAGAGAAAATAGGAACATAAGGGACTTTAGATAAGTGGAGAGCGAGATCAGTAAAATAGTGGAAGGGGTTGTGGGAGGTAGGCGTAGAGGGGAAAAGGAGACTTGAGGAAGGAAACGGTTCAAATAGCGCCATGTTCATATATGAAGGTATCACCACCAATCTCGCTACCACGTACAGGGAGGAAGGGGAGCAGGAGGGATGCCGAAGGAAACACACCAAGGGTTATGTGGATCACTTTGAGCCTTACTGTGATGTATAATTACAATGCACCAATAAAAGTTTTAAAATAATTAAATGAAAGAAATGTGTTGAGGACCTTATGGGGCAATTAGAATAAAAGCCCCCTTTCTGTCAGCCCCACAGATGTTAATCACCTGCCCTTTGGTGTCTTAGAGAAAAGAACATTTTGTTATCATGATGTGAATGATGTGCTGCCATTCTTTTGACACCAATCATTTCAAGTGGAAAGATAAAGAAATCAAATGCCTTGAGCGTAGATATGATAAGGTCTTAAAAGTCAAAAGTTATTAGAAAATTTTGACTCAAAATGAAAAAACCATTGAAGCATCCTACAAATCTTAATTTCTAAACAAGTAAACACAGCCCCCCCATAACCCACCAAAGCAAAAAAGTTTCTAGAGTTCTTATTCTTCTTATTAAAGCAGAAAAGTCCTGGAGGCCCAACAGTGAGATGGTCACAGTGAGCCACACCTGGCGTGACTCAGCCATGTGACCTCACAAGGAGCCATTGGGAGGAAGTCCCCAGGATCGGCTACGTAAGGCCCTCACCGCTGCTGGATTTTTGTCCATTAGTACAGGGAGCTCTTGGTGGTGACCTGTTGGACTCCAAGATACTTAGCACTTTTGGTGGATTGGTGACTTTGCATCTAATTTCTTGGTTTGAGCTTTTGGCTTTGTTGTTTTGTGTGTGTGTTTGTTTGGGTTTGTTATTTTGCTGTACTTTTGTTTGTTGGTTTGTTGTTTGGTTTTTTAGCTAGCATCGTTAGCTGCTATTGTGGCTTTCGATGGACAGTGCTAGAAGAGAGAGTAGGGAGGCCTGGACAGGCCTGCAGCCAGCCCTCCCTGCAAGGATAGCCTCATGGACAATGATATGGTCCTGAGGGACATGGGCAAGGGAGGTTTTGCCCAGATCAAACCGGCCCGCCACATCCTCACCAGGACTGAAGTAGCTGTGAAGCTCTTGCCTTCGTTTAGGGACAACCCCTTGGTTTGATCCAAAATTGCTTTCATGAGGGCAGTGGAGCACCTGAATGGCGTCCAGCTGTTTGAGACATGGCTGACTTCACCTACCTGGTGATGGAGCTGGAGCACATGAGTGTGTGTCGGGGGGGGGGGGAGGATGGGGTGCAGGGGGCTGCTGCTACACCACATCAGGGAGCCTGGTGCCTTAGAGGAGGAGGAGGCCTGAAGGGTGCAGTGTGCTACTTGCACAAGAAAGGCATCCTGCACAGAGACCTGAAGCCACCTAACATCCTCCTGGACTCGAAGGGAGTATCAAAGTCATTGACTTTGGGCTGAACTGCTGCTTCAAGGCCAGGCAGAAGCTGACTACTGTCTATGAGGGCCAAAGATATGGCCCTGTGGTAGACCTCTGGAGCCTTGCAGTCATCCTCTACTTTATGCTCGTAGGTGGTCTCCCATTCACTGGCACCAACCAGGAGCAGCTGCAGGAGGAAGGTGCTGCAGGGAAGGTACTCAGTGCCCCCTCACATCACCATCCAGCCATGGTTCATCATCAGCTGCTTACTGACTGTTAGCCTGGAAGTGAGGGCCACAGGGGATGAAATCCTGGAGCACTCACCTTCTCCTAGGGAGTTGCTCCCCAAACACCCAAACCCTGCAATCCTGAAAGTCATGCGTTGCCTGGGTTATGACCCATGCCAGATCTGGCTGTCAGTGACAAACAGGATGGCTACATAGCTGATCCGATGCCATGCGAGCCACAGGGCAGGGTGCCCCTTCCAGGCTGGGCCCAAGGTGCTTCGCCACCTCAATCCCCTGCAGATTCTTCCACCTTTGCCACCCAAGAGGAGAGCCAGACAGCCCAACCTTAGCACCTTCTAATTCCTGTCCTCTAAGAGGGACACACAATTGAGGCAGAAGGGCAGAAGAGAAAGCCTGCCTGCCATTCCCCCTGACCTGCCTGCCGAAGAGGACCCTTACTCTCAGCACAGCCCCTCGGCAAGGCCCTGAGGCCCCTCCTGGGCCAGCACCGGGCAACTTCATGTGAGCCCGCCTCCAGGAGGCTTTATCATACAGGCATGATCAATTAGGAACTCAATCTCCAGCCTCCTTCCTCTTCCTCAAAGATCAGGATGTGCCTGAAAGTTCCAAGCTTCTAATCATGGCTTTGTCTTTTTGGTAACCAGCCCAAATCAAGGAGCCCACCAAGAGCTCATTAAAACGAAAGACACTCTAATCACCCAGGAATTCCCAAGGGATTTGGAGGAACCAAGTGCTAAAGAACTCCAAAGACTAAATATTAGAACAAAAGATGTGCTTAGCCAAGAATGGTCATGCATGCCTGTAATCCTAGTACTTGGGAGGCTGGGAAAGGAGGGTCCTAGGTTTGAGGCCAGCCTAAGCAACTTAGGCGCTCAGCAACTTAGTAAGACCATGCTTCAAAAAAATAAAAAAATAAAAATAAATAAAAATAAAAAATGGCTGGGAGTGTAGTTCAGAGGTGAATGCTACTGGGTTCAATTCCTCATTACCAAAAAAAAAAAAAAGTGTATCTAGCCCCCATCAATTAGGAAATTATAAGGGTTTAGGATCTCTGTGCCAGAAAGTGTGTGTGTGTGTGTAACAGTAAGGCACTGGGGGAAATGGTGTGGCATGAAAGGCATCATAACAAGAACATGCTATGACAGGTTGTTTAGTAAACAATGCGGAGGGGAAAGGGCTCTCACAAGGACATTGGCACAGGGTTTTGCAGTGCTCGTAATTCCTAAAGAAGGAACATGTGTATGGAAGAATAAGAAAACATAAACATTTACAATTTCTATAATTTATAAAAGAAAGTGACTGGCTTAAACACCAAGGTTTCAGAAGAGAACATATAAAATGAAGTAGAGAGAGAAAACTTCTTACAAGAAGCTATGGCTCAGAGAACAGCTAAGGAATAACAAAATAGTGAACATGGAAAACCAGCCCAGAACAATAAGCTTTTAAATAGGTCAAGTGCAAACTTAGCCCAGGTGTCTAATTAAAATTCTAGGATTGTCTGTTTAGTAACGATCTATTACCATTGCCATTATGCAGGGCAATAACTGCTTCTTAATCATTTTCATCTTTCTATAAATAATTATGTTTAATTGTTATGTTAATTTGTCTTCAAAGGAAGGGACTTTTTAAGGGCCAGCTGTTGTAGAAAGGGCTGCAGATGGATAACTTAAAGCTACTGTAAAATCAGCACTCAGATTTTTATTTACACCACCCTCTAGACATCTTCCAGGAATCCCTTAGGCACCTCTGACTTGACACGTCCTAAACTGAACTTTGTATCTTGCCCGATACAGCATTTCATCATCTCTGGTTCCACCATTCACTCAGAATGGCAAACTACAAACCTGGGAATAGTTAATTAATACACATACACACACACACACACACACACGCATACACACCCCTACTGAAGACCACACGCTTTAGTGATCTCTCCATTCCATCACCATCACCCCTGTGGTCCAGGTCTTCATCTGTTTTCATTTGGATCATACTACTTACCCTCTCTGATCTTCTGGACTCTGCTCTCATTCTCCACTTCATACTATTTCTGAAGTCTTCCTAAAAGCAAATCAGATCATAGGTATTTTCCCTCCAATTCCTTTTTGCTGTTGTTTTGTATCTTACACATAATTCATTTGCAAGTAACATAGACACAACTGTACACATAAGAAAATGAAACAAAATGTAAGGCATAAAATAAGCCCTATTTCATATTTTATGCATTGATTATAGAGAAAATATTTTGCTAACATCAAAATGTTTACTGAGAGTGATGTCAAATATGCTTTATAATTGTTGGAAATACTTGTTGCAATAAGCAGACTTAAAAATTGGGCTCTGAATGCAGTTTCCTTCTGTGTTTGGTTTGGGAGTTATCAGAGCTGTTGACTGACTATACCTCACAGAAAATCACATACACAAACATAAGAAGTATATCATCAGATGAAATTATAAAGTTATGGTTACTTTTTAAAACCTTCCATCATTTTTGCAAGGACTTTCATGAAAATGTACTTGAAAATGTACTAATGCTTGTATTACTTGTGTTATCTTCAATTTTTAAAAATCATACATTTTGTGAACCTTCCCAAACTAGGTGATATATAAATTCACTTAAACAAGTATGCATAAACTGCTAATAAATTGTAGTTTGCTTTATGAATAAGTAAAAGAGTTGAGGACATGCCCTTAATGTTGTGGATCCCAACCTTTCCCTCAGAAGCCTTTGTACCTGGTAAATTCCCCTGTTTCTCTGACATTCAGTCAGAGGGTACCACTGGCAATCCATATGCTATTTATTAGGTAAGCCGAAGTCCTTTCAAAAAGTTAATCAAGGCCAGGCATGGTGGCACATGCCTGTAATCCCTGTGTTTGGGAGGCTGAGACATGAGGATTGCAGGTTCAAGGACAGCCTCAGCTACTTAGTGAGGCCCTCTGCAACTTAGTTAGACCCTGTTTCAAAATAAAGTATAAAAATAGGGCTGGGGATGTGGCTCAGGTTCAATCCCTAGTGTCACACACACACACACACACACACACACACACACACAAATTAATCAACTATGCCTTCAAACTATACTGTGATAAAAACACCAAATATGGAAAAAGTTCATTTCCTTCAGCTATATCTATTCTGAGCAGCAAATAAAACTACATATGTCCAAGTTATGTCATTATTTATTTTCAGTTTGCTTTCAGAGAAGTAAAAAATCATAAACACTTCTATCTCATAATGCACAAACCAAGGTAATTTGGTCATTTTGAACTATACAATACATATAGTGTATATGCCAATATATATCATATATTATCATATTTTCGTTTTTTCACTGAGAATTTGGAGGCATTTGTTATAGTAGCAAATTCTAGCCTATCCTGATTGATATCGTCTCTCACTAGCTTAATTCACACTGATCACCATTTATGCATCAGCCCACAGCTACACATGTGACTGCTCTTCCAGACACATTATGTGTTCATACATGAGTTGACTCCAATCACTGATGAGGGTAAAGTCTCAAAGAAATACCTGGGAACAGTAGAAAAATATCTGGGATAAATCATCCAGCGTGTCTCATACACCTGCCATGTATTATCATGGAGGAATCCCCAGTGCAGACAGCCATCTTGATTTACCACCAAGAAGATAAATGTTTTACGGGAGGAAGGAGTTTATTTATTTTTAATTTATTTATTTATTGTAGAACTAGGGATTGAACCCAGGGGCATTCTATCTCTGAGCTACACCCCCAAGCACCATTTTTTATTCTTTATTTTGAAAAAAGGTGCCACTAATTTGCGGAGAGCCTCACTAAGTAGCTGAAGCTGGCCTTGAACCTGCAATCCTTCAGTCTCCATCTCCCAAGTACTGGGATTACAAGCATGCACCACCACACCTGGCTGGGGGTTTAATTTAGAATACAATAAAAGCTGGTGGGAATTCCACAGAAATAAATAGCAAGTAATCAGAAATGCAGAATTGGGACTTAGAAACAGGTGAAGAATGTGGATGTGGATTCAGAAGTAATCTCTACTTACTTGAAAGTTGAATATAAAACATGAATAAAATTTCTGAGGCAAACAATAGAGGGAAGAAAAGAAATGAGTGTCTTAGAAAAACCCAAATTTGGGGGATAGAAAGAGAAGAATCAAAGAAGGAAGAGATGAGAGTGATAATGACAATAGCTATTCATTCTGAGAGCTAAGAATATCATATCTTCATTAATAAATTCATTTAAATTTAAATTTCTAGGTTTTTAATGAGGATAAAAAATGTACTACCCCTTAACGATTCATTTACTCTCTCTGATATTAAAATAGATTACTCATCCACAGGCAGCTGGACATTATCTGTAATAGAAAGTAAATGATTTTAATTCAATGTCTCAGAACCAATTTATCATGATTTAAAGTTGAAACTGGCAAACTTTTTGAACACATATGATTTTCTCTGCAATATATTCCTTCGTTTATTCAACAGACATCCTACACATCTGTCATATGCTATAGGGACAGTCACTGCTCTTGAGCTGACTGCCACATTCCTTGAACCAACAGTGATGACCTCAAGGGTTAGTTAGCTGAACTTTTCTGAACCCCAGTAAGTGCACCACACACTTCACTAGACACTGTATATGGGTGTTTTCATCCAGTCTTCAGGACAGCCCTATTAGGTGGGTATTAGTATCCTTTTATAGTCTGTAGGCTTCGATGTTAAGAAACTTGTCTAAGATTATATATCTAAGATTATATATCTAATAAGTGGTGCAGATAGGAGTCAACATAGGTGGCAGACGCCAAAACAGCTGCTCTAAGCTTTGCTACTGAAAGTGCGGTCCTCTAACCAGCAGCCCTGACATTGCCTAGGTGGTTGTTACAAATGCAGATTCTCAGGCCCAGTCCCAGAGGCACGCAATCAAAATTTGGTTTTAACAAGATCCCCAGGGGATCTCTGCACATTAAAGTTTGGGACCACTGTACTAAAGCACTCCACTATGAAGACTCAAATGTAATTCATGCTAGGGGAGATGCAATCTTGCCCGAGTAGAAATGGGGGGTGGAGGCAGGGAGGAAGGTAAATATGTGCTCCCCAAGAGCTAAAGGAAGAATTCAGACAATTTCTTGCTGTTTCAAACACTAGACAGTATTGAAGAGTATTGAGATCGGTAAGGGTCGGGATCACTTCCAGAAGCCGCAGATATCGAGCTGGGTCTTGCAGCCAGAATATTTTCTCAATTCATTTCATTTAAAATAGGTGCTGCTCCAAATGGACAAGTGCCTACATCAATAATCTTTTAGAGCTCGCTTCTCCAGCCTGGATTCCATTTTCCGAATAGAATCCAAATATCAACAGCACCAACGAGCAGATTTGAAACATCAATAATACGTACTAGTATTGTCCTTAATCGTGTTGTTCAGTTTAGAATTGCTTCGTTCAATTAATAATGTTCATGATAAAACTAGTTTGTCCCTCGTTATCAGCCATGCCCACGTATGAGTGTATACAGTGTCAAAAGAAGCTGCACTCGGGTCGCCAGATTCTGCTGCAGGTGTTCAGGGTGTGGCGTCGCCTTTGCAAGTCCCCGCCCCCCCTCCCGCCAGCCCCGCCAGCCCCGCGTGCCTCCGCCTCTCGGGAGGCCCCAGCAGCCCAGCTCATTTCACCCGGTGACACTTTCTTTCCGGTCACCAGTTCAGCCTGGCTTCCTAGGACCCGAACCAGCACCGTCCAGCGAGACACCTCGGACCAGCCGGTCTTCTCCCGGACTGCGATCTCCAGCTGTCCCCACACCCCCGGCGAGGGGCGGCGCTGGCCGGGCTCTCCGGAGTGGACTCGCGGAGCGCGGCGGTGGCAGACGGAGAGTCACGTGCGACGGTGTGGGCGGAGCGCGGCCGGCCGAGTGGGTGGAGAAAACAAAGCCCCCAGCTGTCAGCAGAGGAAGGAGGCGACCGCGCCGGAGCAGGTGAGTCAAGTGCATTTAAAGCGGCACCGCCCTGGCGCACCCCAGCACCCTTTGCCCCGGCTTAATCCCTCCCAGGCCTGGCGATGGCCGCGCCTCCTCCCGCCTCCAGGGTCTGCAGCCTGCGGGGCGCGGATCAGACGCAACCGTGGGGTCCCCGAACCCGGCAAGAAGTTGTGCGGGCACCAGAGCCCCCCTGCCTGGCGTGCAACCCGCCGCACTCCAGCGGGCTGCATCTCTCCTTTGGGGTTCCAGTGTTGCGCACCCCGAGAAAGGGGAGGGAATCGGGCTGCCACGCTGGCAGAAGCAAAGTGGACTGGCTGAGGGGTGAGAGCTGGGGCTGTCCAGGATAGGGGGAGTTGGCGTCGGTGAAGCAGGGGGTCTTGCTGGTGCGCGCCCCTAGTGCACGGATCTCCAAGCTGGAGAGTTGGGGATCCCGGGCTGAGAGCTGGGGGCGCGGGCAGAAGCTGCGCGCTTTGGACAGACCAGGAAGTGCAATGCACTGATGCCGGCAGGTTGGGGAGCCACCCCTGGACACCCCCTCCCCGGCTCTGCTGTCGCCCCCCTCCCACCCCGCAATTCCCCTCCGGTGCACGAAAGTCCCGCCACTTCTCTATCCCAATGCCAGCTCTGGCTCCTGGTGCAGAAGACTCTGGAGGCTGGTAGTGGGAAAGGGAGCGGGTTATTATTCTGTGCCCAAGTGGTTCTTCAGGAAACACCCTGCCCTACGAGAAAAAGGCACTCAGGAACTCCCCACTTCGCTTTGGTAGGAAATTTCTTTGGTCTACCTTTACAAGGGCTGCGCCAAAGCCAAAAGTTCCACAAAGGGCCAGAAGGAGGGGCGGGCGCAAAAAGACCCTCCCCTCTGAACCCGCAGCGCTAAGAAAGACAGGGCCAGTAGGTTCGGTCACCCTTTGGATCGCTTTGCCAGTTCTGTGCCGCGGGTAGAGCTGTAACCTCGGAGGAAGGGGCGCTGCAGTCATTCAAGCAGGAAGAGCCTTTGTCTTAACCTCCGGTCCCCTTCTGCTAGTTCTCGCCTGACCAGTGTTGCATGGGGTAATTAATATTCCGAACATTACTCGTCCATTCACTCCGGCACCAGGCGACACTGCTGTCGTGCCCTCCCTGCAGGTCTTTTCCATCACTCACTCATGCCCAGTCCTTTTGCAAAAAGAAAAGAAAGTGGTCAAGATCCACCAGGCATGGGATCACTGAAAGCACTATAGTACAGCCTATGTAATATCAAGGGTTAAGCAAGCGTTCAACCCCGCGCCGGCCCGGCCCCGAGTCGGAGGAACTTTCTTGATTAGCATAGTATCTGCCTTGGGGCAGTGCTGCGAGGCGGAGGTTCGGCCCCAGACTAGGTGAAGTGTACAATCCGGTCTTGCTTGAGGTTGGAACAGCACCTACTTCTGATCTGAGACGACCTGCGGTTCACAACTTTGCTGAACAGGACACAGTGGGATGAAACAGAACAGAGATCAAAAGGTAACCAGAAGAAGAGTAATATTTGATATGCTTCTCTTGGACTCTACATTTGGCCAAGGTTTTAGCAAGCAAATGGGGGAAAGGTCCTTGCCTCGCCAGAATTCCTTCTGGAAATGCCCCCCTGCGGCGCCATCCTCCTTTTCTGACAAACTAAGACCCCAGGGGCTGTGTGTCAGCCGATCTCTCAGATAGGAAGTGTGGGAGCTCACCAAAAAAATTCTTAGGTATGCTTAATTGATAAGTTTTCCATATATGGAAAAAAGTGTTAATCTTCAAAGCCCTGGTTCCCAAACTTTGCTGTGTATTAGAATCGCCTTGGGAGTTTTGAAAAGTCCTAGCAGCATCTCAAACCATTTAGATCAGATTGTTTGAGGATGAGAACTGAGCACTGTTGTTCAGGAAAACAAATAATAAAAACTCCAGATGACTCTACTGTGTAGCAGAGTTGGGAACCATTGTAGCAGAGGAGGAGTCGGGTGGCCAGCAACAGCAGGCATTGCAAGATAAGATGCCAGTTTAACCACTGGAGTGGGTGAGAGAGAAGACACTGAAACTGGAGTGACAGTGACTAACACCTTGGGGCAGTGGAGTGTCATCCGGCAGCTCTGGCTGGCGGTGACATCTTCCACATCATTTTTCTCTTCCCTGCCTAGAGTCTGGTTATTGTTGAAAAGATCCAAGCTCACTGTCAGTGCTGGTTTCTGCACTGTTGTTAAGGGAAACGGATAGAAACTTTCATTCCTGTGATGACTCATGTGTAGCAGACAGCAGGGAAACCCAGCAGAAACAAACTCGGAGCAGCCTCTTCTGAGTCAGCAGACTGCAATCCAAAGAGCGCCCAGTGAATAGGAAGTAATTGCAGCCAGTAGCTTATTGACACACACAGGCTCCACTCCTTTGAAAGCACATTTTAACATCTGGTCAGGATCTGTCTGCTTCTAAGAGCCGTGCCCATTTCCAGCACACCATTCTACCTGCTTCATGTAATGCTCTCTGCTCTTAGAAAGGGAACTCAAACCAACTAGACACCTTGTAATTTCCTTTGTGGAGAGCATATTAAAAAAAAAAAAACAAAAAAACAAAAAAACAACTACTGAGAGAGTGTAAACTGGCTTGAGTTATTTCAGTTATAAGAAGTAGACAGGGAGAATTTGTGATACATACATTTTTTTTTTAAAAAAGTAGAATACTCCTTGTATATTCAGGGATGAACTAAAGGATTTATTTAAATATAAATGCTTATGCCTAACATTTCATATGAATTTTTTTTTTTTGCTCAAAAGAGTTGATGACTTGTTTAAAGATGCATATAGTTTGTGCAAGTATTTGTCCTATTTATTACAACTTTCCATTTCTATCTCTCTCTCTCTCTCTCTCTCTCTCTCTCTCTCTCTCCCTCTCTCTTCATTACTCTTAAGGTCACCATCTTTCTGTCATTGCCTAAATGCCTTCTTCTCCATCTTCAATTGCTTTAAGGGGAACAACAGTGCCTGACACATCGCAAGCCCTCAATCTTGTCAGCTGTTGAACTTCATTTGAACCTGTCTTATAGCAACTACCTACTCTGCTTGGAGTCATTATCTACTAGGAGCCTTTATGTGTACATCCCCTTAGCATGGTACACAAGACCCTTTGTGTTATAAATGCTGCTTATTTGTACTGAGGATTATCAGGAGGAGGGGGAACATTGGAAAACAAAGCCCCCTAAGTATATTTGGTTTTATTGCTTTCCAAGACAAATGCTCTGGATATGTAGGGGCCAAAATTCTGTTACAGTTCTTGAATGCTATAAAATATAGCTAATGTGTTCACTTAAATTTTAACACAAAGAAACTTAGCACTTGGAGCATAATTAATAATTGTTATAACATTTAACCATGCTCTCATGGATCAAAGACTCACTTCATAAAAGTTCACTCCCTACTAATTATTGTGGAAAGCAACACATATCCAACTATATGGGTCCTTAAGGAATTCGTTAAGCTAGACGAGTTATTTCAGAATAGGTTAATAGTTAAATTGCTTTTATTGTCATCTGCCTGCTGCTCTTATTAAAATAGGACAAGAAGGGTCTGGGGATGTAGCTCAATGATAGAGCATCTGTCTACTTTTACAAAGCCCTGGGTTTGATCCCCAGCACAGCAAAAAACAAAACAAAAAACAGGCAAGTGCATTTTAATAACCATCATATTTTAAAGTGGGGAGTTGTATGTGTTCTTGGACAAATATCACCCAAAATAAATGTTAATAAGAATTTCCAAAGGCTGTTCTCATTTCTGCATAGCTTAGAAAAGGGTTTGACGTGCACTTCTGGAATTTTTACTTTTTTAGGAGGTGTAAGATATTGAAAGCTTGAAATGCAGTCTAGAAAAATAGGACACATAGGATAAATACATATCAGTCAGAAGCTCTTTGCCAGAGGATGATGTGTACCTAATTCTCTAATTTTGGAAGCTCTAAAGTTTTTGAGAATAGGTATGAACCACCCAGTCTCATTATCTTAAATTTATAGCACCCTTTGGTCTTATTAACATATCAGGACCTAAACATAATTGGGTAGATGATATGCCAAGATACCAAATAATACAAGCAAATCCAGAGCGCTAAGTGATCCACCAAAGTGGCAATGCCACAGCTAGAACACCGGATTATTGACTCCCTATCCAGTGTCTGTTACATCATAGAAGGTTGATGCAATCTGTCTTATAGGCTTTGTCTAGACAGGACCAGTTCCAACTATCTCCTCCCTCCTTAAAATGGATCATATGCATCATGTTCTCGCTGACTTTATTCTTAAATAACTAAACCCAAACAATCTGGCCATCTTTGGCTTCTTATTTAGGTATGCAAAGTAATAAGCTTTTAAATCTTCCCCTAAGTCACTGGAGCATAAATTCTCATTTTAGGGACCCTTAAAAGTTAGTCACACCACCCAGCAAAGTTTAAATATCTTCATTAAGTAATCCTCCAACTTATGCTTGATGTCTCCCTCAAAGCATTCCAATCATGGGAAGTTTGGAGTGTGTCATTTACCTGTTGGAACCATAAAGAATAATCCTGCTCTCTTGCATTATTCATCTGCAACTATCTGAAACATTTAAAGGGCTGGGGGTGTGACTCAGTGGTAGAGTGGTTGCCTAACATGCACAAGCCCCAGGTTCAATCCCCAGCACTACAAAAACTAAAAATTAAAGAAATTTATTCTTCTTCATCCAAAATAAGGAAAAATCTATAATATTTGAAAACTGCCCCAAATTTGCAACATTTGAAAAGTAGTCAAAATTATGATTTGTTACATTTTATAGAATGTCATTATCAATAAATTTTCTTCCAAGTAACCAAATCTGGTAATCTGCATACTTTAAAACTTACTGTAGACAAACATTCCACACTGACCTTGAGCTCCTATTGAGCTGAACCATGGCTCCATCTGTTTCCGTAATCAGCAAGCTATATGTTTTCTCTAGGTAAGATTGGCATATATATATATATATATATATATATATATATATATATATATATATATATATACTTTTTTTTTTTGCTGTATTGGGGATTGAACCCAGGGGTATTATACCTCTGAGCTACAGCCCCAGTCCTATTTTTTATTCTTTATTTTGAAACAGGGTCTCACTAAGTTGCAGAGGGCCTCACTTAGCAGCCGAGGCTGGCCACAACACGGATCCTCCGGTCTCAACTTCCCAAGTGCTGGGATTACAAGTGTGCACCACCACGCCTGGCTTTGGCTTCTATCTTTTTAATGACTAAAAAAATACCCAAAGAAAAATACTTGTGGACACTTGCAAATTATATGAAACTCAAATTTCTAGGTCCAAAATAAATAAGCCCTACTTGCTTATTTATATCTTGTCCATGACTATTTTGGGGCAGCCATGGCTAGATGGAATAGATGCACCCAAGATTATATTGCCCAAAAGCTTAAAAAAATTTTTTTCCGTACTGGGGATGGAATCCAGGGGCATTCTACCTCCAAGCTACACCCCAGCCCTATTTTATTTATTTATTTATTTATTTTTAATTGGTGCACTGTAATCATACATCTTGGTTAGGTACAAGCTGGTAAAGGCATACATGCACACATTTCTCATTTAACCCTTCCCCAATTCCCATCACACTCCCTCGCCCTCCCTCCTTCTCAAGTTCAGTTAATGATTGATTTTGATATGTTCGTGAGAGTACATCATGTGCATTACAGTGTCCCCCCTCCCCCCATCACCTTCTGTTAAGTCAAATTCTTTGCTCACCTAAGATTTCTCCTTCTTCATCTGGAGTCCCTCTTATGTCCCATTTTCTCTCTAGCTTCCACATATTAGGGAGAGCATACGATTTTTTACTTTTTGTGACTAACTAATCTCACTTAACATAATGTTTTCCAGTTCCATCCATTTTTCTGCAAATAACATGATTTTGCTCTTCTTTATAGCTGAGTAAAATTCCATTGTGTACATATCCCATAGTTTTGTAATCTGTTCATCTGTTGATGGACATCTTGGCTGGTTCCATAGTTTGGCTATTGTGAATTGTGCAGCTGTAAACATAGATACACATGCATTTGGTCTGATAGTTTGGTTTCCATTCTTTTGGGTAGATACCCTGTAGAGGTATTGCTGGATCAGATGGTAGGTTCATTCCCATTCGCCTGAGGATCCTCCATATTGTTTTCCAAAGTGGTTACACTAATTTGCAATCCCACCAGCAATGTATTAGGGTTCCTACTTCTCCACACCCTCGCCAGCATTTGTTGTTGTTTGTGTTCTTAATGAATGTCATTCTGATTGGGGTTAGGTGAAATCTCAGGGTAGTTTTGATTTGCATCTCTCTGATTGCTAATGATGTTGAACAGCTCCAAATACATTTATTGACCATTTGTATTTCTTCTTTTGTGAAGTGTCTATTTAGGTCCTTTGCCCATTTTTTAATTGGGTTATTTGTTTTCTTAGCTGTGAGTTTCTTGAGTTCTCTGTATATCCTAGATATTAGGCCTCTATCAGAAGAGTAGCTGGCAAAATTTTTCTTCCACTCTGTGGGTTCTCTGTTGAGGTCCTTGATAGTTTTCTTTGCTGCACAGAAGCTCTTCAGTTTAATGCAATCCCATGTATTGATCTTCCTTTGAGTTGCTTGTGCTTTTGAGGTCTTGTTTAGAAAGTTTTTACCTGTGCCTATGTGTTGAAGTGTTGGGCCTATGCCTCTTCAAGTACCTGCAAGGTCTCTGGCCTGACTTCCAGGTCTTTGATCCACCTTGAGTTGTGTAGGGTGAGAAAGTGGGGTTTATTTCCATTTTCCTGCATATGGTTAACCAGTTTTGCCAACACCATTTGTTAAAGAGGCTATCTTTTTTCCAGTGTATGTTTTGGCTCCTTTGTCAAAAATCAGTTGACTGTAAGCACGTGGATCTGTTTCTGAATCTTTTATTCTGCTTCATTGGTCTATATCTGTTTTTGTGCCAATACCATGCTGTTTTTATTACTGTGGCTTTGTAGTAGAGTTTGAAGTCAGGTATTGTGATACCTCCTGCATGGTTCTTGTTACTAAGAACTACTTTGGCTATTCTGGGCTTTTTGTTGCTCCAAATGAATTTAAGGACTGATTTTTTCTGTGTGAGGAGTGACCTTGGTAATTTCATGCGTATTGCATTGAATCTGTAGATCACCTTTGGGAGGATGGCCATTTTGATGGTATTTATTCTACCTATCCAAGAGCATGGAAGTTCTTTCCGTCTTCTAAGGTCTTCATCGATTTCTTTTTTCAACTTTTTATAGTTTTCCTAATAGAGGTCTTTTACCTCCTTTGTTAGGTTTATCCCTAAGTATTTTATTTTTCAGGGTGCTATTGTGAGTGGAATTGTTTTCTGGATTTCTTTTTTAGTGGTTTTATGGTTGTCATACAGGAAAGCTTCTGATTTTTTAGGATTGATTTTGTATCCAGACATTTTGCTGAATTTGCTAATCAGTTCTATAAGCTTTTTGGTTGACTTTGTTGGGCCTTCTAAGTATAGTATCATGACATCTGCAAAAGGGATAATTTTGGTTCTTCTTTCCCTATTTTTACCCCTTTGATTTCCTTTTCATGTCTTATTGCTCTGGCTAGAGTCTCAAGTACTATATTGAACAGAAAAGGTGATAACGGACATCCTTGTCTTGTTCCTGTTCTTAGTGGGAACTCTTGCAGTTTTTCTCCATTTAATATGATGTTACCTGTGGGCCTATTGTATATTGCTTCTATGATTTTGAGGTATGTTCCTTCTACTCCGATTCTCTGTAGTGCTTTTAGCATGAATGGGTGTTGGATCTTGTCAAATGCTTTTTCAGCATCAATTGAGATGATCATATGATTTTTGTCTTTGATTCTGTTTATGTGGTGAATTACATGGATTGTTTTTCATATGCTGAACCAGCCTTGCATCCATGGGATGAACCCGACTTGGTCATGGTGTATAATTTTCTTGATGTGGTTTTGAATGCGCATTGTTAGTATTTTGTTTAGCAGTTTTGCCTCTAAGTTCATCAATGATATAGGTGTATAGTTTTCTTTTCTTGAGCTGTCTTTATTTGGCTTTGGTATTAATGTGATGCTGGCTTCACAGAAAGTGTTTGGGAGGGTCCCGTTTCTTTCTATTTCATGGAATAGTTTGAGGAGTATTGGGATTAGCTCTTCTATAAATGCAAAAGCTTAAAATATTTGCTGAATATTTACTGAAAAACTTTGCAAGCCTTCAGTTTGCTCCAACTCTGCATACCCCAATTCACTCTGAGCATTTGTTCCACTTTAATCCTTAATCTTTTTAAATTTTTTCTGTTTAGTGAAGGTAAACAAAACTTGTTACCAAGCAAATCAACTAAGCACTAAAGATAGAAGATAATTTATTTTCATATTCTTCTTGTATGTTAATTTACTTTGCAGAAGCAGTACATTTCTAAATAAAATGTAGATTTTAGTGATGTGGTCAATTATAAAACTTCTGAACCTAAACAAGCCCATATGATGAATACAAATCAGTCTAAGTTTCCCAAGTTCTAGGAAACATTAAAACACATCCTTAAGGGCAACACTATGGTGAACATTTGCCTTCACTGTTTAGCAATAGGAACTCCCTATTTGTCCAACCTGTGAGGACATTTGTACACTTGTTTTAGCATGTGAAGGCATAATTTGGGGATTTATTCAGGTTTAGAAATTTTCATTTTCTCACTTTATAAAAAACGTGTTTATAAAACACGATGCAGAAACTTTCTTCTTGTGGAAACAGTCTGCCTTTTTTTTTTTTTTTTTTTTTTTTTTTTTTTTTTTTTTTTTTTTTTTTTTTTTTTTTTTTTTTTTCCAGTACTGGGGATTAAACCCAGGGGCCTCTTCTACCTCTGAACCTCTGAGCCATATCCCCAGTCCTATTTTTTATTCTTTATTTGGAAACAGGATCTCACTAAGTTGCAGAGGGCCTCACTAAGTAGATAAGGCTGGCCACGAACCTGTGATCCTCCTGTTTCAGCCTCCCAAGTACTGGGATTACAAGCGTGCGCCACCACACCTGGCCACAGTCCTGCTTTTCTAAAGAATACATAAAGAAATCTACATATAGTCCCTAACACTGCTAAAGGCTGACATTATGTTATGTCATGGACAATTTGGTTTTAAATTTTCAAATTCAAAAGTATACCAGATATTCCACTGATTTGCCTTCTGCTCAAGGCTATAATGATTACTATTGAATAAGATTCTACAAAGAATATTTAAAACAATAACCACATTGATGGGAACTTGTCAACGTTTTTACTATAAGTGTTGCCCGTCATAAAACTTCCTTCAGTTACAAGAACTTCCCTCTTTTGGGGACTTGTTAATGTCAGGACTGGGAGTTTGCAGATGAGTTTCACTTAGACTAGTAGAGCAACTTCAGGGGTTAGCCGATGTCCCCTTCATCTTTTCCAGAATCATTCTACTTGCAATTTAGAGAGATTGTCTCTAAATTGCAAGTAGAATGATTCTGGAAAAGACAAAGAGGTTCCTTTTTCACTAAATTAAATATCACATTATTTTGTAAATTTTGAGGTATTTGATATTGGCTAAATCATTTCTAAAACAAAAACGAAGAAGTCATACATGTATTTAATTCCACCTTCGGACCATTGCTATTGATGGTCAACATGAAATTAACTTCCTTCCCTTATAATCTATATCTCACATTCTTATCAAATACATATTGTTTAATATACTTATGTCATATAAGTATACCACAAGTATACTTATACCACAAGGATACATATACCACAAGTGGTTCTCTCCAAAATAGTTCCCCAAATTAGGAAATAATTGCATTTACTATATTTTTATTAGAGTAGGAACTTCATTGTCAATTATTTGTCTCAGTCCTAACTTCTTACAAACACCATGGCAGAAATGACTAGTGGCATTTGAAGCAGTAAAACAAAGGAGAACTGGCAAGAAAAGGAGGCTGGAAAATTATGAGATCCCTTTTAGTTTTGCTGAATTACCTGAAACTATTTATTGGATGGCATGAGTAAAAGGAAATCAGATTACTCTCCTTCAAATCTGATAAATCAACAACTGAAAAGCGAGAGATGAGAGAGTACCTACAACCACCTTAAACTTTCCTTCCTTCTTTCAAAGATCATCTTAAAACTTGCCATGTAATCTGATATTAAGAAGAAAAATTATAGGGCTGGGATGTTACTCAGTAGCATAACTATTTGCTAGCATGTGCAAAACCTTGAGTTGAACCTCCAGTACCAGAATGAGAAGGAGAAGGAACATTTATTTCATGATTTAACAACAACAAAAAAAACCCTATCTCATGTTTTCTACTGAGTCTCTTCAGTCTTCCATAAAATGGAAGAGAGGGCCCTGGAAGAGCAGGAGAGCTGCCCTGCCCCACCCTAGGTCTTCCGGGAAACAAGCTATTGATATAAGTGAGGTTCCCTGTTGGTTTCCTCTCCAACCTTACTTTCTATCAGTTTTTTTTTTTAAGTGTGGTCTTCTAACCACAAATCCCCTAAAAGACATTTTTACAAATCAACAGCAGCAATAGCCAAGTGCTCTGGATGGCATTGGCAAATCCAGAAAACAATGCCCTGTACTGTGAGTGGGATGTTTAAATGACACTATCAGTGGGTATGTTAATCCTACATTCCAGCATCTGCTCTCCTAGTATTGCAAGGTAAGTCAGAATTCAGGGATATATCTTTATCTAGGATTGCCAGATAAAATACAGGATGATCACTTAAATTTGAATTTCAAATAGACAATGGTTTTTCTTTTAGTGTGAGTGTACTCCATATATTGCATATATTGTATGAAATATACTTACACTAAGAATGTAATCTAAAATTCAAATATAACTGGTATTCCATCTGGATTTGTTTTCATTTTTGCTAAATTTGGCAACTCTTCTATCACATAATAAATATCAAAACGGCTTGTAGGCCAACTATGGACTGAACTTCTGAAACCATGAGCCCAAATAAACCTTTCCTTCTCGAAGTGGTTCATGTCAGGTATTTTGGTCACAGAGATAAAATAAAATACAATAAAATAAAATTCCAACTAATATATACACCTTGCTACCCAAGTGGGGTCCCAGGGACAGCAGCAGTAGGGAGTACCTTAATGCACAATTTGGGGTTCCACTCCTGGCTTCCTACCAGAATCTTCACTGCAACAAAAGACCCACAGGTGATTCATATGCATGTTAAATTTCAGGAAGTCCTGAACTATAGAATTCTCCTTTTCACATTAAAATGATTTTTAATACCTTATTGAATAATCCTTAACAAATTATCTCTTTTAATACATAAGAAATGGTTTCTTCTAATACCTTTCAGTTATGTCACATTGTATTTTTATTTTATTCATATGAAAATTCTAAATAACCATTTCTAATAGTTTATGATAAGCTCAATAAGATGTAGATGGGGAGGGGGGAAGAGTTGGGGATCAAACCCAGGGTCTTGAACGTGACAAATATAACTTTGAAAAAAATTCATTTGTACTAACTTGACAGCCTATTATAAATTGCATTCTGAGTTGTCCTTGATTAATAACCTATAGTTTAGGTGGATCACGCATCCTGGTTCTCAGATCCTCAGTTTTGTGCTTCTTCACATCACATATTATAACTTAGATAGGAATAGTTATATGCCAAAGTCACACATTCATGTATTTGGTACCTTTATATAACTCTAAAACTTGACAGAATCTATCCCGTTTCGACCTTTGGCAAATCCTAAACTACTCCTATGAAATTCATATTTTTACACATTTAAAAAAAGAAATATATCCTTTCTGAGTTTAAAAACCACAATTCTTTCTACCTGCCTGGGTTTTGTTTTAGAAGTTATAGTGTTGTAATATAGAAAGAATCCTAGAACTAGAACAAGTACTGTAAGTGGCTGTGCAGCCAGCTAGGCGAGGCACACTTAACATCTTTCACGTTGGTGGCATTACTTTCACCAAGGTCCCTCAAACTGAGTTTTCTTATCAGTCAATTAGAAGCAGTAGTGGAATTAGTCCCTGCCTGGTGATACTCTTGTCAGGATCAAATTACATAACCTGTGTTCATGACTAGGATGTAGATGGCATGGCCATAGACTTGTTTAGTGATATGCTTCACATACAGCTGGCAGTTGACTAAGTATTATAGGATGTGAGTTCCTACAAGGTGCCTAATATAGAAGAAAAAGGTGATGTTCCTCTTAACAGTTTGATCTGTGCACTAGGAGAAGAACCACAGGGCAGAGTTGAGGGTACAGGTCAGTAGTAGAGCACTTGCCTAGTATGTGTAAGGCCCTGGGCTCAATCCCCAGCACAGCAAAACCCATATCCTACAGGCACATAGCTATAGCTATATGTGGCTATGTGGTATATGTCCAGATCAGCACAGACTTTCCCTTCTGTGTCCCAGAAACTTAAAGCCCTTCCCATGCTGGGGAACGTTGACATGCTCCAGGGCGCCAGGCAGTGATTCCTATTAGTCATCAAAAGACACTATGACCTTTGTTTTGTTTTCCACCAGAATTTTATAAAGCATGCTTCGATACTTTTAATTACACAGCTCTTTTCATGAAATATTATTCCTTTGTGGTCATTTCACATAAGCAAGAAAAAGAAGCCAAAGAAAAGAGAAAAAAGAAAAAACTAAATTGAATAAAATATTCCTTCAAAAACCCATTTTTAAGCTGGGTGTGGTGGCCTATGCCTGTGATCCCAGTACTTGGGAGGCAGAGACAGGAGGATCACAGGTTCAAGACCAGACTCATGGCTGGGCCCAGTGGCACACACCTGTGATCCCAGTACATGGGAGACTGAGACAGGAGGATTGCAAGTTCGAGGACAGCCTCAGCAAGTAGTGAGACTCTCATCAACCTAGCAAGACCCTGTTTCCAAATAAGAAAATTGGGCTGGGGATGTAGCTCAAAGATAGAAAGCCTCTGGGTTTAACCCCCAGTACCACAAAAAAAAAAAAAAAAGACACAGCCTAAGCAACTTAGTGAGACAGCAACCTAGTGAGACCATGTTTCAAAACAAAAAATATAAAAAGGGCTGGGGGTATAACTTGGAGGTAGGATTCCCCTGGATTCAATCCCTAGTATCACACACACACACTCTCTCACATTTTTAGGTAACCATCATAACCACACTATTCCTTCATTGTGATTAGCCATTAAGCAGCCTTTTATCTCTTATCCAATAATTGGACCTTGTTGTGGTTTGGGTTTGGGATGTTCCACTAAGTGCTGATGTTTTAGAAGCGGGTCTCCGATGCAGCAAGGTACACGGTATGGTGAGGCTGGAGGGGTGAGTCCTTGTGGAGGGGTGAGTGTGGTCTTGGGGTCCATTCCCTGCCCCCATCTGCCTCCGCCGGCTTCCAGCCTCCATGGGCTGAGGAGCTTGCTGTCGGTAGTGTTTCTGCCTTAGAGCGAGTCAGCCTTGGACTGACCTCTGAAGCCGTGAGCCAAGTAAACCTTTCCTCTTCCAAGGTGTTTGTGACAGGTGTTTTGGTCACAGTGATGAAAGAGCTGACTAATACAAATCTCAAAGCAGCAATATGTTCATTTTATTACAAATTCCCAGGACATAATTTCCCCCATCAGGACACAGAGGATAAATTCATTTATCTTCTTGTTGTTTTAATAAACATATATTCATTAGTGAGAGTCTGAAAAAAGGTAGGGAGGGGTGTTAGGGGCAGCACTTCTAATCTTATCACCCTCAAGAACAAACACTACTCTGATTTTTTGTGGAATTCTTATCTGTATTCACATTAAACAATATTTTATGTAAAATATTTCCTTAGCTTTTCATGTAGGGGAGTAATTGGTGGCTGAACTCAGGGGTGTTTACCTCTAAGCTACACCCCCAGGCCCATTTTGTTTTTTACCTTGAAACAGGGTCTCCCTAAGTTGCTGAGAGCTTCACCATGTTGCTAAGGCTGGCCTCGAACCTGTAATCCTCCTATCTCAGCCTCCCAAGTACTGAGATTACAGGTGTGCACCACCACATCCAGCTTCCTTAGCATTTTTAGTTTCCTATAGTCAACATAATATTCCTCGCTTTGGTGTCTTTCCTGTGCCTTTGCTAGCCCTCCTGCCCGGGTCACTTTTCCTGGGGTAAATCAAACTCAGGCTGGGTCTCTTCTCAGGTATTAATTCCTTGGGTTCTTGCCACTCAAAGAGTGTGGTCATTGGGCTAGAGGCACGAGCATCTTGCACATATGGAGCCTCAGCTCCTCCCCAGGCATTCTCAATCTCAATCTGCCCTTTAGTAAGATCCCCAGATGGTCTGTTGTTGGATGTTACTATTGGAGAAGCCTGGCTTTCCAAAGCCTTTTCTAACCTGGAATCATTGCCTCCAGCTATGCCTGCTGGGCTGGCCCACCTTCCCCACAGGGTAGGTAGATGGGCCATTTTGGAGCCTTGGAAAACTTGGTGGAAGGTTGTGATCAAATCCACTCAATTCCACATCCCCAGGCCACAGCATGTGCTCCAAGGTAAGAGTTCAACTTCAGAAATCATTTCTCTTTTTCCAACAGACTGTTTTGTAGATGAATTGCAAAGGAAGTGTCATCTCTGTCTCTGTGCTGGAAATTGGGATTTTTTTGTTTTTGGGGGGGGGGGGTTGGTACTGGGAATTGAGCCCAGGGACATTCTACCTCCTAGCTACACCCCCAGCCCTATTTTATTTTTACTTTGAAACAGGGTGTCACTAGGTTGATGAGAGTCTCACTACTTGCTGAGGCTGTCCTGGAGCCTGCGATCCTCCTGTCTCAGCCTCCCAAGTACTGGGATTACAGGCATGGGCCACCATGCCCAGCTGAAAGTGGGGTATTCAGGTAGGGGACTCTCCTTGTCAGTGTACAGTTCCTTAGAGGGTCTCCTTTTGTTGACTTCTTCATTAAAGGAATCTTACTTGCTCGAGAATGCTTCTCTGAAAATAATTTCTGAAGCCCATCTGCTAGTACTATATCCCTTCTGCTTAAGATGTGAATACCTGTTAAATACCAATACCTTTGGGAGGAATTTCACTTCAGGCTTGATGTGAAGGCTGATCAGCTGTCAGGTTTGAATAAGGGTTTAGGTGAGGGCATAGAGACAATGGTTATATCTCTGCAGTCCAAGGTGGATAGGTAGAGAACATTAGTAAATGCTAGGAAAAAAGTGGTATGTTAGGCTATTTTTGTCTTGAATCATAATGTAGGTCACTTTGTTATTTTAAAAATAATATCTATAAAATCTTAAGATGTGACTTTTCCCCCAGGCCCCGCCTCTCATTTATGACAAATTTCATCCACTTTGACATTCAAAATGAACTATCCTGGGGAATACTACCCCCTGCCCCCCCCCACCCCGGATGTTATTAAATTCTAGTCAAAAGTGCAGTGCTTCTACACTAATTTTCTAAACTTACATTAAACCTAAGAAAGAAATGAGCTACAGGGAGCTTGATCTTTTCATTCTGGAAGGAATATCCTGCTTAGAGCTTTGGAATCGAGTTGTGCCCAGAAACAAGAGCGGTCTGTCTGACAAGGCTATTGTTTGCCTTATTTGAAAAGAACGAGAGGCTCCTGGTGCTGCTACCCACGGCCCGCACAGCCACAGACTGTGAGACTCAAAGAAGTGTGTTTGTACTGAGGGACGGGTGCCCTTCTTCCCCCTTTTGGAGTCTAATGCTACCACCAGCTGTAGCCGGCTTGTGACTCTGAGTGAGGTTCACCTTCTTAGTGGACCGGTGTATTAGATCGTCTTTCTGCCCCCAAACTGTTTATCTGAGAGTCTGTCTGTGATGAAAGTATTCATGATAATTGGCCCAGGCCTGGAACCTGGGTGGGGTTTGGAAGAGTTGCCTTGACATCTTTAGAGTGTAGCTGTTGAGCAACCTGAGCAGGGACCAGGCAGGATGAGTTGGACAATCACCGTGTTTTGTGCCAGTAACATCAAGCTGAGCTCCTTTTGAGTCGTATTCCCCGAGGGTCTTATGGCCTATCCCAGTCGGAAGGGATTTTAACTATATATTCTTGTGGGGATTCTTGCTGCTTTAGGGGTTGCTCTTGGAATCTGAAAGTGGTGATGAATGGTGAATTTTTTGTGTGTTTTTAAATCTTAATGATTAATAGCATTGTGCTTGTTACTAGCCTGTTAATTATTACCCTGTTAATAATTTTGTATGGTGTTGGTTAAGAGATTTTGTACCTTAATTTCTCTATCAGAAAAAAATAAGTATCTATATATTTGTTACTAATGATGAGGAGTAGAGGTCCTAGAGATTAAAAACAAAAAATTAAAGCAAAAGTATTACAGCTATGAATAATTACAGAAATGGTAGTCAAAGAGGAAACAGCAATATCTACTACAAAATTCAAGAGAAAATAGGAGTTAAGATTAAGAATGATTGTCTCAGCTGGGCACAATGGCGCACACCTGTAATCCCAGTACTCGGGAAATTGAGACAGATGAATGGAAGGCTCAAGAGCAGCCACAGCAATTCAGTGAGACTCTTAGGAACTTAGTGAGACCCTGTTTCACCTGAGGTTGTAACTCAGCGGTGAAACACCTCTGGGTTCAATCCCCAGTGTCGAAAAAGAGAGAAAGAGGGGTGAAGAACTCTAATTGCCCTCCTTAGTTCAAAGTTTAAGTCTAAACAATGATCTTCACTCAGTTTTTGCATGTTAGGCTCAACATCATTCTTATCGTTTTATTATTTACAGTAAGGCAATTTGAACTGGTAATCAGGAGACCTGGTTCTTCCTGTTTTAGCTGTACATAAAGTGCAATCTAAGACAATTCAACTTACCTCTGTGTAGATAAATAAAGTATCTGATAAATAAAATTAGGGCATCATAACTACCTATCCTTTCTCCATAAAATACCTCAGTGCTCTGAAAGGTGATTGTTAATTTAGCTTTCTTATGATGAAATATAGTAAAAAAAAAAATGCAGTGGGAACCATGATTTTTCTTTGAAGAATCCATAAGTTACTTTATAAGCATGAGGAAAATAGTTTTGATAATACATTAGCACATTGAATTATTAAACTGGAAATGGCAGAGGTACTGGTAAGTTTAAATGTCCATTTAACATATGGAGAATATCATTATAGCTCCTCAACATATGAAGTCAGTGTTCCTTAAAAGCATCCACTCGCAAACCTCCCTGAACTCACACTTGTGGGTCCTTCTCCATCAGTTAGCCTAGGCTGAGAAGTGGAGAGGCCATGTATTGCATCCTGCTCCAGGCAAGGGAAGACAAGGAAAAAGCAGCACTGGCCAGGTCCAGCTGTGGGTTGCATTTTGCTGCCTGAAAGTACAGGTAAAAGCAAGAAGCCCTGAATCCCCTGGCTTCCTCTTGCTGCAGTTACTAGACATCAATATGGCACCTGCCTGAGGTGCAGAGCATGCAAGGACAAGAAGAAAACACCTTTAAAACACAGGGAGTGAACCAACTGTGACAATGCTTTTCTTTTAGCCTAAAACAAAGGGAGTCGCCCTTTTTTAAGGCTGGAGTTGAGTCGTGCAAATGAGTATAGAAAGGCCCCATGTCAACAGCTGTGACCAGAGGTTAGGAATCACTGCTTCTATCCTAACCCAGGTACCTGAGAGTTGATGCCCAGTAGTGCACAAGGAGAGGCTTATGATAAGCCAAGCTTTTCCCCTGCTTGGGCTGCAGCATCACGGCACGTGGAGGTCTGGTGGCACAACACTGTGACATCTTTTTACCCTTGGTGGCAATGATGGAAGACAGTTGTTTCCCACCTGTCTTGAATATCCAACATAACCAGTGTTCTCTGACATAGGATCTCACAAAGTCAGTCCATAATTCTCTGAAATATGTGCCTTTTACTATTTGTATCAAGTACAATAAAAGTGTTTTAGAGCTACAAGCAACCTTGGAGATCATCTCATTTATTCCCATTATTTTCTAAATGAAAAACTCATGCATGGAAATTCTTCTACTAAAGTCACTTAGTAATTGCAAAGCTTTCAAATTTTTGGCTGATTGTTTGCTTTGTGTGTGTGCATGTAGTACTGGGGAGTGAATCCAGGGGCATTCTACCTCTGAGCTATACTCCTGCCCTATTTTTTTAAATTTTTTGAAACAGTGTCTCATTAAATTGCTAAGGCTGATCTCCAACCTGTGATCCTCCTGTCTCAGCCTCCCAAGTACTAGGATTACAGGCATGCACCACATGCCCAGTTCATTGTTTGCTTTTGACCATGTTTTGCTTTTGATCTGAGCTTCCTCCTGGTTCTCAAGTATATTGTACTTATGAGGATGACTAAAGGGTGGGTTAACTGTCCCTGTGAGGATCAAAACACAACTTGTGAGATGAGGAAGAACAGGATGACAAGATGCCAAAACCCAGCTTTTCTGGGATCCAAAAGATTTGAAGGAAATAAGAATGTTAAGCACTATTAAGTGAAGTGCTATCTTCAAAGTACGTGATCTTTACAACCATCTTATGAACTGCCAGTTAACATAAAGCTAAAAGGAGAAGTTTCACTTGTCAAAAGATAAAGTTTTGGTTTGGGGTTTCTGTTTTTTGCTTTTTGTTTGTTATTGTTGTTTTATTTTAATTTTTGCTAGGCTACCAACCTTAGGGAGATGGTGGTCAAATGGTGAGGTCTACCAAGATCATGTACTATAGAAGGGACAGCAAAAGAACCACAGAGACCAGGGAGGACCCTGCCCTAGAAACACCTAAGGGCCTCTTTCATCAAGGAATTCCCACCTGGTATGGTGGTGCACCCCGTAACCTCAGAAGTTGAGAGGCTGAAATAGGAGGATTGCAGGTTTGAGGCCAGCTTCAGCAACTTAGCAAGACCCTGTTTCAAAATAAAAAATAAAAATGGCGAGGGGGTAGGTAAATTTCAAAGGTACAATGTCCCTGGATTCTATTCTCAGTCCAAAAAAAAATAAAATAAAATTTCCTCTTACTCTGAGTTTTTGGGGTTTTTGTTGTTATTTGTTTGTTGTGGTACTGAGATTGAACCCAGGGATATTCTGTTTCTGAGCTACATCCCCAGCCCTCTTTATTTTTTATTTTAATCCAGTTGCCCAAGAAGATGTGTTCCAATTTAATTATTTAATAATAATGATGAACTTAAGTATTTCCATTTATGTAGAAGTTGATAGTGCTACAGAGTTTTTTAATATATAACAGCAACCCTTTAAGTAGACTGATTTTTCAGAAATCTATAAAAACTAGAGCCCAGGTTTAAATGGCTAGTACAAAGTGGCATAATTGGGGAAATCTCAAACACAGGGAATTTTACTGCAGGCCTAATGTTGCTCATGCTGGATAGGTTTACAAATAATAGCTGGATTCTTAAGGTAGCCCTCAAAGGTCCTTGTAACTCATGAAGATACTGAATTATACCACTATCTTAACCTTCAACCCCTATGTTTCCCATGGAAATTTGCATAATGTTTCGAAAATGAGTTGCTAAATAGATTTTTGGGATACAGCCCACCATAGATGAGGACTCCTGACATCTGGAATTCATAGTGGCTTCTTTTCTCTTCATTTGAAAATGTGAGTGCATCCAGCAAGGACAAGTTGTTCAGGATTGGGGTTGGAAAGTGCAGATAATCTTAAAAGGTACCTTGAACCTGAAACTTTTAAGCAGAGTGATGGTCCAAGCACATGGTACAGTTATGCAAATGGTAATGCAAACTTTAAACATTTTTAGTTTATTGTTTGCTTCTAACAGTTTGACAAGTCATCTGGACATCCTCCTATCTCTCTTTTTGGGGGATGATGGTACTGAAGGTTGAACCCAGCAGCATTCTACCTCTGAGGTACATCCTCAGCCCTATTTTATATTTTAATTAATTGGTTTATTTATTTATTTATTTATTTATTTATTTATTTATTTATTTATTTTTGTGGTACTGGGAATGGAACCCAGAGGCATTCTACCTCCAAGCTACACTCTCAGCCCTATTTTATTTTTTAAGAAACAGAGTCTCACTAAGTTTCACAAGGTTGCTGAGGCTGGCTTCAAACTTGCAATTTTCCTGTCTCAGCCTCCCAAATACTGGGTTTACAAGCATGTGCCATCACATTCAGCTTTTATTTTTTTATTTTGAAACAGTCTCGCTAAGCTGTCCAAGAAACTCGCTAAGTGCTTAGGCTGGCCTCGAACCTGAAATCCTTCTGTCTCAGCCTCCCAAGTACTGGGATAATAAGCATGTGGCTCTCCTATCTCTTAAGTACAGTGCATATAATATATATCTTTGGCTGCCCCAGTTTTCTACACAAAGGGAAGAAAACAATGGCTTCATTGAGGGTGCTCATGTAACAAGATGCAGTACCAACCATTCAGGTCAGCAGAGAAGAAAGAAAATTTTGTTATAAGTGCTCTCTAATGCATTTGCACAGAGTAGATAATTAAATTCATATCACCTTAAAAAAGAGAGGACTTTCCCTAAGGACCTTGAACTCTGGATTAGCACATTCCACTGAAGGGTTAGGGATATGAGGGAGAGGGGAAACAAAAAAATGAAAAAATATTAGGTAGCCCAGTGATGGACTTTGCCATCTTGACTTTGCTTTGATCCATCGCTGGGAGCAAGGCATGAGTGATGAATCAATTTATATGAACTGGGCCCACTGAGCGAATGGCCCATCGGACTAAGTGCATGTTAGGTTGCCAATGTAGCAGATTTAGGAAAGAGCTCTGATGTAAAGAGATCGAGTGCCTTGCAATCCAAGGTGTGGTCCCCAAACCAGCAGCATCAGTATCACCTGGAGATTTCTAGAAAGGCAGGATCTCAGGCCCCACCCCAGTACTACTGATCATAATTGCATCTCAACAAGATTCCCAGGTGAGTCATAGAGTCTGAAAAGCAATGCTATAAAGGAGCATTTTCTTCTAATTTTCAGAGTAAGAAAAACATAAGTGACTTTCACACTCTGCTCACAGGAGAACAGCTGTCATAAAGCTTTCCCTTTTGTGCTTCCACTCTCTCTGTCACAATCACTGCATTCAAAACCCTGGGTTGTAATTATTCATCTGTGTGTCTGTCGCCCATCTAGATTGTAAGCTCCTTGGTGGCTGCGTTGTGTCTTGTTTACACTTAGAGTCTCAGCACCAGGCACAGTGCCTGGCATATGACAGGTTTAAAAGGTCCAAGATAGGTGTACGAGGTGCGAGGTGGATAAGTCCCAAGAGCTCCAGCTGCAAAGTCTGACAAACACAGGTTGAATTCCAGCCCGACCACAGCCTCAGTTCATGCACCTATAAGCCAGGAATGCAGAAGGACCCCTCCCCGAACTAGTGGGAGAGTGAATGAGCTGACACGAGTCACGTACTCCACCGGGTCATAAGTGCTACCTATTGTAATTCTCATGTGCTCAGTGAATGTTGAACAAATGGAAAACTAGGAACATCATATAAAAAGTTTTAAGAATATCAGCCACATGTGGTGGTGCATGCCTATAATCCCAGTATTGAGGAGGCCGAGATAGGAGGATTGCAGGTCAAAGAGACTCAGCAAGTATCAAGACTACCAACAACCTAACAAGACCCTGTTTTGAAAACAGAAAATAAAAGGGATGGGGATGTAGCTCAGAAGTAGAATGCTCCTGGGTTCAATTCCTAGTACCAAAAAAAAAGAAAAAAAAATCAAAATTTGATGTTCTGTTGCTTCAAGCATATGACTGAATTTTAATACTATCCAAAAGAAAACTGATATACATAAGGGAAAAAGTAGAATGAGACAGAGTGGGTTTTTAATTTTTTATTGTTGCATATTTATTATACAATATAGTGGGTATCCATTCTGGCATATTTGTGCATACATAAAAACATAGTTTGATCAGTTTCACCCTCAAATACCTCCTCTCTCCTCTTGACCCCCCGCTTCTCTCCTATTGCTCCCCTTTCTAATTTCATGGATTTCCTCCCATCCCTTTTTCTAAGAATTTTACCATAGTGAGATTCAAAGTGATATATTCATATATGCATACAACATCTCTTGGTGTGTTTCCCTCTGTACCCCACCCTGCTAGCCCTCTCTTCCCTCCCGGTACATGCTAGTAAAATTGGTAGTGATACCTTCATATATGAACAGAACGTTATTTGGTCTATTTTTTCACCTTAATTTTTTTTCCCTCATAGCCACCACACATGAGAGAAAACATGATACATTTCTCTCTGAGTCTGATTTATGTCACACAAAATTATGGCATCCTGTTTCATTCATTTTCCAGCACATTATATAATTTCATTCTTCTGTATAGCTGAATAAGATTCCTGTGTGTGTGTGTGTGTGTGTGTGTGTGTGTATGTGTGTGTGTGTGTGAGTCACATTTTCTTCATTCATCTGTTGATGAACACCTAGGCTGGTTCCATAACTTGGTCATTGTAATTGGGCTGCAATAATAAACATGAATATGCATGTATCTCTAAAAATGTGATTTTAATTTGTTTTGGATAAATACCAAGGAGTGATATAACTGAATCCTATGGTAGATCAATTTTTAGCTTTCTACGGGACCTCCATTGTGGTTGTACTAATGGACATTCCCACCAACCGTGTATAAGACTTCCTTTTTCCCTAAGTCCTCACCAGCATCTATTGTTATTTGTATTCTTGATGCTTGCCATTCTGACTGGAGTGAGATGGAATTTCAGTGTAGTTTTGATTTGCATTTCTCTGATGGCTAAACATATTGAGCATTTTTTTCATATAATTGCTGGCCACTTGTACTACTTCTTGTGAGAAGTGTCTGTTCAATTCATTTGCCCATTTATTGATTGGGTTGCTTTTGTTTTTTATGTTGATTTTTTAAATTCTTTATATATTCTAGATATCAATCTTCTGTCAGAGGAGTAGCTGTCAAGTATTTTCTCCTATTCTGTTGTTTGTCTCTTCACTCTGTTAATCATTTCCTTTTCTATGCAGAAGCTTTTCAATTTGATGTCATAACATATTTTGATTCTTTCCTTTATTTCTCAAGCTATAGGGATCTTACTCAGGAAGCCTTTGCCTGTGCCTATATATTGAAGTGTTTCCTCTTTTTTTTTTTCAGAATGGATTTATATAAAAACATATGATTTGGAATCAGAATACTAGTGTTTCAATCCAGCTCTATCCTTCGCTAGCTCCGTGATCTTTCTCTGCCTGTTTCTTCGCCTGAAGGGAGGCCTTGGGGATCCTCTTTATTTCATGGAGCTACACAGAAAAGCGCTTTACACCTTGCAGTGTGGGAAGACAGGGCTTCTCCCGTTCATCTTTTGTCCTTACTTTTTAGCAATGCTGACTCATAAGAGATGCCTGATGATGTCAGTTTGTCCAGTGGGATTAGAACATGCACTACTAAGGGGACAAAAGTGGCTATTCCGATAGTTTATGGTCCTGCAAAGCTCAACCCTTACAAACAAAATTGTATTCCTTAGCATTTGATTTCCATGGGATGGGATGTGAGATGCCTAGGGGGAAAAAGACTAAAAAGGCTCCTATGAGTGAGGGGTAGGAAAGAGAGAGAATGGCAAAAAGGGATTGGGAAACAGTGAATTAGAAGTTTCAGATCTGCAAATCAATGCCCACGAAAGTTCCTAAGGAAAAATCATAAAGGAGAAAAAAAGGTCCCTAGCCAAAAGGCAAGCAGAGCAAACCTCTAATGGAAGTAGCAAAAGAATTACAATTATGAGATTTGAGTCAGTTGATAAGTGTGAAAAATTTTTGCAAAGTTAAGAGCAATAGGCTTATATAATTATGGAAGTAAAAGCCTTTAAGAAATATCTTTGAATTGGGTGTTTTAGTTAGACTTCCAATAATTTGATTTTCCAAACCTTTCGTAAGTGGATTCCTCTGTGAGGCACAGCCCACAGTGGGGGCCCCAAGAGCACCACTGTTTGTTGTTCCATCAGAGCTCTGGGGGCTTCCCCTCAGCTCCAACAGGGAACTGCTGGGCAAAGGCTATGCAAACATGCCCGCACATTTCTACTAGTTCAGTCCACTTCCCAACACTTCAGACTCTGCTAAAGATGTTGAAATAAATAAGAGTTTAAAAAGATTTTCGCAGAGCGAGGTTGTCTGTCTTTTGAGAGAGGTCGTAGCAACCTTCAACACCCAGTGTCCGCACAACCTCTTACTATTGTCAAAGCCTTTTAACACTTACCATGTTACTGTGCTCCTCTTTTAGATGGGCAAAGGAACAACCGACTACAAAGACAGGACACTTGGGAAGCAGGGCTTTAGTTTCCACTCTGACCCAAACACTAAATTTGAATCCCAGGCTCTGAAATTGAGCCTGAAATTGAACCTCTCTGTGCTACTTTCCTGCTTCACAAGCATTCTGCTACATTTCAGTATCAATCACACACATGAGGAAAGGGCTATTATATTCCTACTCCACTGTTTTCAGGGATATTTGACCAAAAGTAGATAAAAGGAAAAGTGTGACTAATAGAATTATTTAAGAATTCACAGAATTATTATGCATGTGATATTTCTTATATATGTAGTTTGTCTAGTCATTTTTAAAATCTGGACTATTTTATTTATGTCTCGTCATTTTTAAAAAATAATTTTGCAGCCAGGTGTGGTGGTGTACCCTTGTAATCCCAGCATTTGGGAGGCTGAGGCCAGAGGATCTGGGTTCTTGGCCAGCCTCAGCTACCTAGTGAGGCACTCCGCAACTTAGTGAGACCCTGTTTCAAAATAAAGAATAAAAAATAGGACTGGAGGTGTAGCTTGGAGGTAGAATGCCCAGAGTTCAATCCCCAGTACCACAAAAAATATTAATAATAGTAATAATTTTGCTTTGTACCTTTAGTACTATACTTTTTCTTAAATTCTAGAATATAAATCTTAAAAATTATTTTAATTCTGATTCAATGGGAAGTAGCAGATGGATAAATGAGGATTCTGAGATGGTTATACTGTACTCATAGACAAAGAACTTAATTTATATTTTATTGTCCCTATCATTTTAGGTAGTTTCTTGGGGTTATCCTTTACACTTATAGAAATCCAAATCATGCAACTGTAAGAAGTTTATAACATCATAACTATTCTCAACATATACCATTCAAATCCCTTTATCAGCTAGCAATTTTTTTTTAAAGTCCTTGAATACACAGCATGGGTCACTTGGTAATTTGTCTTTCTTAAGGAGAATGAGTCATACCAGACTTAATATCCAACATTGGGTGTAACTTGACCTCCTTTGGCTGCCAGATACTCTCACTTGGCTTTCAGCTTCCCTGGTGTGTGCTCAGCTCTGTGCTTCCTGACAGGCCCTAAAAGTCCCTCCACTGCCCCTGGGGAAGGCCACAAGCCCAAACGCAAGGCCACTAATTGATGTGGTTCTTGCTGAAGGCAGGGCCCTCAGAAGGCTGATATGAGTAGGATCCGCTTCAGGATTAATAGCCTGTGCCCTTCTGTTAATGCCTATAAGCTGCTTTATTCCTAGAAAGCCATGGACCTCCCACATGATAGAACATGATCTGCAGCTGGAGCCATTCAATAGCTCAAAGTGGCCATGGGGAATTTGGAATTCAGAATATAGCTCATTTTGAACATCTAAAGAGAGTTAACTCCTGGGAGGAAAACCCAGGCTCAGGCCCCAGTGGTGTTCTCTTCTTGGAAAGTTGGAACAGCTGGAAGGTAGCAATGCTCTTTGTGAAGAGGATGCTTTGACCTTATGTTGATCAGAAGTCCTATTGCCTCACTCCACAGCAATGAAGAAAGAGGAAGATGTTCTTTCAATGGAGTGGCACAATTGAAAATATTTTTACTACCATTTTTTATTTCTGATAGATATTTTATATTCCTATAGTTTTATGTATAGGCATAGAAGCATCAGTTGTTTGGGGGGGGGGGACTCTCTAGCTAGGATAGATGTCCTGCTTCAATACTTTGGACATGGGATCTGAGAATTATGGGTTTGTTCAAAGAAAGAGGACTTGAAGTTTCTAGAAAATGGGCTTTTGCAGAAACAGATAATGTGCTTTGTTAAAGAGTTTCACCATGTCATGACTCTTATCCTAGCAAAGATATTTGTCTTTTCAATTAAAACAAAACCAGCAAGCAAGCCAGAAAAAAGTAGCTGGCTTATGGCTACTCATTTCTGGGGAGCTGCTCAGTGCTCAAATGGCAAAAGATTGCAAGTCAACATGAAAGGAGACTACACAAACTCCTCTTTGTGTGTTGGTGATAAAGGTTGTGTCCTTATTTAGTGTGTGGTCTGGCTTATAATAGAGAACACCTGCATTGCCATTGACAAGAAACCACACAGGGTGAAATTCCTGTGCAAATAAGGCTTGGAAATTTTGGAAATTCCTGGGCAGTATGAACCTGATGATATGAGAGATTTGTTCAAAAGTGCAGGGTATATCAAACTGGTGTTTAGAACTCACTTCTGGTCTTGAATGTGTGTATTTGTATCACTAGTTCGAGTTTCAATAAAAGATGGGGAAGGAGAATGTAAGAGAAAAGGGAGATTGCAACAGAGAAGACTCCAAGATTCGACAGTGTTGTGAACTTGCTGTTGTCCATGATCTCTGAATGCTAGGCTCTCAAGTGAGATGTTTTTTCTTGGATTTGTGCAAAGTAGAGCAAATTCCTGATGCCATCTTGTCGATTGCTATTGGTCCTCTGTTCTTGTCTGAAAAAGTAAGAAAAAGTGAGATATCTTGCTCAAGTCTAGTTGCTGTTCAATCCCCTGAATTTTTTTTAAAAAGTATTTTGATATAATTGTACATTAACATGTAGATTAAGAAATCATATAAAGAGCTGGGTGTGGTGGGCACACCTGTAATCTCAGTACTTGGGAGGATGAGACAGGAAGATTGCAGATTTGGAGCCAGCCTCGGCAACTTAGTGAAGCTCTCAGGGACTTAGCAAGATCCTATTTATAGGGCTGGGGACATAGCTCAGAGGTAGAGGTCCCTGGGTTCTATCCCCAATACCATACACACATGCACACACACACAAAAAAAAAAGAAAGAAAAGAAAAAGAAACAATATAGAGATCCCATGTATTCTTTATCCAGCCCCCAACCCTCGCAACCATGGTAAAATCTTATAAAGCTATAGTACAAAGTTATATCCAGAATATTGACACTGAAACAGTCAAGGATCAGAACATTTCCATCACCACAAGGGTCCTTGTGTGTTGCCCTTTTATATACATGCTCACTTCCCTCAGTCTCTCCTTAAAACCTGAAAACCATTAATCTGTACTTCATTTCTATAATATTCTCATTTCTAGAATTTTAGATTAATGGAATCACATAATACATAATCTTTGTAGACTGGCTTTTCTCACTTAGCATAATTCTTTAGAGGTACATCCAAGTTATTGCTTGTATCAAGAGTTGAAGTTTTTATGGCTAAGTAATATTCCATCATCTTAATTCATTTCGTGATGGTATAACAGAATACCTGAACCTGGGTCATTTATAAAGAACAGAGATTTATTTATTACAGCTCTGGAAGCTGAAAAGTTCGAGACTGAGGGTCCCACACCTGGCAAGGGCCTTTGTGCTGTCATCTGTCTCGGTCAACATTCTCACTGCTATAATCCCAAACAACTGACTACGAAATTTAGAGGAAGGAAGATTCACTTGTTTACAGTTTTTTGGAGATCTTGGAATTTATTCTCTGTCAGGCTGGATCTTCAGAACTCAGGGAATAGCAGTGAGAGTGAGAGAGCAAGACTCTGTCTCACATCATGGAGGCCAGAAGCAAAGAGAACATGTAAGCAAGGGGATTCAAAGACGCAGGCAAGATCCCTAACTCCCACAACTTAACTACATCAACCCTGAGTTCTTCAAGGGACACTGACCATGTCATCATCCCATGGCAGAAGGTGATGATGTCTGACCATGACATCATCCCATGGCAGAAGGTGGAAGGTCAACAGAGTGTGTGTGTGTGTGTGTGTGTGTGTGTGTGTGTGTGTGTGTGTGTGTGTATGTGCGTGAGAGAGAGAGAGAGAGAGAGAATATTCATCTTTTCATTGGAACTAATGCCCACAGTATTTATCCTATTCCTAAAATAATGGCATTAATCCACTCATAAAGCAGTTGCATATTTTTTTTTAAAACTATAAACTTTTTTCAAAACATGCCATTTTACACATTTACAAGCAATATATGCATGGTCCAGTTTCATCAAATCCTTGCCAGAGTTTTGTGTCATTACTATTTTTTTATTTTATATATTCTAACAGAGGTAGAGTGATATCTTATTGTAGCTCTAACTTTCATTTACCTAATATCTGATGATGTTGAAGTTTCATGTACTTCTTTGCTGTTTTCATATTTTCTTCAGTTAAATGTTCTTTTAGACCATTCTCCAATTGAATTTTTATTTTCTGCTGAGACTTAGGAGTTCTTTTTGTATATTCTAGATAATAATTCTTCCTCAGAGATATGGCTTGCAACTGTTTTCTCCTGGTTTTACCTTGTGTTTATTCCCACTTCACATGGGCAAAAGTTTTAAATTTTAAGGCAATTTTAGTTTATCAATTTTCCCTTTTACAGAGTGTACTTTTGGTGTCCAAGGTAAAAACACAACATTGCATCCAGGTGTGGCGGTGCATGCCTGTAATCCCAGTATTTAGGAGGTGGAGACTGCAGGATTGGGGATTCAAGGCCAGCCTCAGCAATTTAGTGAGATACTAGTGACCAATGAGACCAATTTAAATCAATAAAAAGGGCTGTGGGTGCAGCTCAGAGGTAGAATGCTCCTGGGTTCAAAACCCAGTACCACAAAACACACACACACACACACAAACACACATGACATTGCTAAACCCTAGACTCCAAGGATTTTCTTATTTGCTTGTTATTGTTATTTTCTAGAAGTTTATAATTTTATACTTTACATTTATGCTACATGTATTTTTAGTTAATATATATACAAAGTATGAGATTTGCAGATAATAACTGCTCTATTCCTGCCAAATTCCATAGGGAAAAAAAAGCTATTGCCTCACACCTGCTCCCACCAGAAAAGGCAAAATGAAAAGGCTTGACTTCCACTCTTGCAAACCTTTGCCTTATTGCACATTTGCTATACATCAGGTTCTATACTTACAGTGAGAACAACCCAAAAGCCCTCCACCTGTTTTCAGTCCATATCTAAGACTGGTTTTTAAGGTGGTGTAATGTGGACAAAAGAGAGAGCAGGCACTAGAGTCTGTGAGACTTAGTTAAAATCTGTCCCTTTCTAGCTTCATGATATATTAAGCAAATTGCTCCACTACTTTGAGCCTCAGTTTCTTCATTTGTAATAAGATGATTTTGAGGGTTAGATAAAATATGTGAAATGACTGCCACAAAGGGTGTTCCATAAATGATCTCATTCTTCTCCAAACTGATCCATTGCAGCTGCTGAAAATTAGCAATGAGCTGTTGTCAGAAAACAGAGAAAGGCCAATTGTATATAGATAAGACTGACTTTTCTAAGGGGTCATTATCTGGTTTATAGATAAACTAGGAACCTTATGCTCCTGCTTCCTAGCTTGGTGACCAATACTTTGCATAGTAACATAGTTACTGGGTATTGGCCAAATAAAGAAGGCAAATGACAATTTTATTCTGATTTAATTAAAATTCCTGAAAGATTGAAAGACTTAAGAATAGAAACTGACATGGATGAGATTTGCTATTTTTAATCTGATTTTTAGTTTATCAGCTATCATTATATTATGGAAAGGTATGAAATACCTAATAAAATTAAATTTGTTATCAAAAGTGTAAAGAAATTTTACATGAAGTAATTTTTTTATCTGAAGTAAAAAAATAAAATTTTAGTTTTTCTTTGACTATGATTAACCACATAAGTTAGCTCTGCCACAGATTTTTATTTTATCTTATTTGCTATGGAGGATTGACTTCCAGGGGCATTCTACCTCTAAGCCCTATATTATCTTTTAAACAGAGTCTCACTAAGTCACTGAGGGTCTCCCTATATTGCTGAGGCTGGCCTTGAATCTGTGATCCTCCTGTCTCAGCCTCTGAAGTATTGGAATTATAGGCATGCACTGTTGAACCTAAACAGTGATTTTAAATAAGGCACTATACAAGTGATTTTAAATAAGGCATTTTTAAAAAATAGTCATAGATAGAAAACACAGAAAAGCAATGTGCAGAGTGAGGGCTCAAATGAAAGATGGGAGGGGTCGTTTCCAATTTGTTACTTGGGGTGGTGGGGCCATCAATTGAGGCTCATGCTCACATGCATGTCAGGTCATCTTAGCACCATCTGATTGGACCAAAGTCAGCCTCCCCAGTAACCATCCTTCCTCCATCCCTCAAAGCCTGGACCTCATGCATTCGCAGCCTTCAGAATTGGATCTGTCCCTCATCCATTTTATCATTAAGTCAAAGCATGTTTTGGAGAAAAATATCTAATTCATACATAGAAAGTAAATTTACACTTGTTGTATGTATATTTTGAAGTTTGGTCCTGACATTGTTTATGATGTTTATCCTTTCAAAGATTAAACAAAAATCTCTTCAACAGATTAAGCCCATGTTGATACTAGATATAAAACCTCAAATTAACCTAACTTTAGGAAAGTCAACACTCTAACTGATGTTGGCATTTGATACCCCACAAGAGACACAGCTTCCTGGGGATCTGCCACCATGATTTTCATCATATCAGACTATGGACAGGTGGGAGGTAAAATATTTAATAGGAGCTGGGCAAGGTGGTGCACGCTTGTAATCCCAGTACTTGGGAGGCTGAGACTAGAGGATCTGAGTTTGAGGCCGCTGGCCTCAGCAACTTAGTGAGGCTCTCCACAACTTAGAGAGACCCTACTTCAAAATAAAGAATAAAAAATAGGACTAGGGGTATAGCTCAGAGGTAGAATGCTCCTAGGTTCAATCCCCAGTACTAAAAAAAAAAATTTTTTTTCATAGAACTGATGTTATATTAAATTTTCACAAATTATAGCAAATCAACCTAAGCATCAATCTAATGTAGATTGAGAGCACAATTCTATTTTTGTTTGGCAATTTAATTAATCTCATATGGTAAAATCAACTTACTTTAGATATTTGGGTGTGTTTTTTCTTTAATTTTCTTTCCATTGTTTGACACATCCGGTGAACTAAATTATAACTCTATTCCTGTGTTTTTATCATATTGTTAATTACTCTCTCTCTCTCTCATTTTTTTTCCTCTTGCATTTTTACTATTCAGTGTCCCATTTCTCAGAGGAACAGTTCATCTCGACAACCAGGGAGAGCGCCTGGATGCTCAAGGTAAGGTTTAAATATAAGTTATTTTGTTTAACTCCTTGTTTGAAGCAAGTAGTACGACTGCCTTTGTGACAAATTTATTTTCAAAATGCCATTATACATTGAAAGTCAATGTTTGAGTAAATATACTTCATTAAGATATTATTTTTCAAACTGTATTCCACTTCCCAAGAGTGCTGAGAGTTAATTGGCTGCTATTAGCAATTCCTCTAAAACTGGCCAAACTAATTAAAATTTAAGTTCAAAGATCTTATTAGTGATAAGTGGGGGTGAAAATATCAAGATATGGTCAAAATGACTTCATGATATTTCTAGTGAATAAAGGATTTTTGCTTGGTATTGTTAAAAAGCAACGTAACCTCTCTGTTAGCAGAGAGAGATCATCATGTGTCATTGATGAAGACCCGGAAAGCCCCATTTTTTTCAGTTTGAGGTTTGTCTTTGAGATGCAATCATTTTGACCTTCAGTTATTTCCACCTTCAGTTACTCCCAGGAGTACCCGGAGTCTGTCTGGTCATGCCTTCAAGGTTCATCTCCAGGAGCTCCCTAGAACAAAGGAACAATTAACTAAAATTCCACCAGATGGCAATATTTGGAAAGCCATTCAGAGACATTTCAAAGCTACATGCAATTACTGCTCACACAGAGAACACTCTCACAAGCTATACGGTCCTAGATTTCATCAAAAGTATATCTTTGGTTTTACTCCCCCAACATACACACATACAACGTTAAAAGTTTTGTGGGTTTTGTTTTGTTTTTTACTTTAAAAATTGGTGTGGGGAGGTATATGTGGTGTTTTCTTCTTTTGTTTTAAGTTGTGAAATGCCAAAACTAAAAACCATGTTCTTAAATAATAACTCTTCAAACAGAATTAGTGAGTATTACAGCCTCAAATTTATAGATAATATATTATATTTTCTTTTTTGTCTCATTGTGAAAAATGCCAAAAGTGATGGTTATTGTTAAATAACTTATTTGAAAAGACAAATATGAGTCTCTGCCTAAGGAAAGTAGCTTTATAAGGAGTTGCCTTGATATTAAACCAAGAGAAATTTGCTGGTACATATACTCATGTGTATTGATTTGGGATGATTGAGAGTTATTTAAATGAGATTAGTAAGCCCTTCCCCTTTTTCTCCAATGGAGAGATCTGGAACCCAGAGTGTTGTCTCAGCAGTTGCTTCTTAGGGGACTAAAGTAGGCAGAGTTGGGAAGGCCTCTGAGGGCAACAGAGATAGAAGAATCAAGGAGAGAAGCTGCCTATGCTTTCTTTGTACATGGAGAAGTCCCTGAATAGACACTGGGTGCCTTTTGAAAATGAATCTTGTGTTACTGGCCTATCCCTCTGGATTGGTATAGTCCTGGTGGACTACCAACATCTTGAAGCACAGTCTGGTTAACACCCCCTTTCACCTTCAAAAGTGTCTCCATTTAATGACCAATTATGCACTCACCCTATCTTCTAGGTTACATATTTCAAGAAGAAATAGAAAAAGGTCACGGATTCTAAATAGTTTCTCTTTTTAATCCCCTTATATCTGGGGCTTTGTAAAAAGGCAAATAATAAATATTTATGCCTTGTAGGTCAAACAACTCTGTTACAACTATTTAATTATTATAGGGTGAAAACAACTATGCATATTACATAAATGAATGGGCAAGGTTGTGTTCAATAAAACTTTATTTACAAAAGCAGACAGTAGGCTGCTGTTAGCCCATCATCCATTTTGCAAATCCCTGTCAGATAACACATGGTAAAAGGGTAGATTGTGGTGGAGAATCAAGAAGATACCATCCTTAATTCCTCTTTTTTCTCTACATGTCCCTTCTGAGTTGCAGTTTTAACTCTCTCAGAAACCAGTGTAGATTGAGCACACCCTTTGGAAACAGATGTGGTTTGGATTTCAATTTTTTTAGATTTTGAAATATTTGCATATATAAAACATCTTGGGAATAGGACTGGAGCATAAACACAAATTCTCTGAGAGTTATTTAAATGAGATTAGTAAACCCTTCATATACACCTTGTACATATAACCTGAAGGTGATTTTATACGATATTTTTAGTATGCCTGCATTTTGGCTGTGACTCATAGGAGTCAGGTTTAGAATTTTCCACTTATAGTGTCACATCAGTGCTCAAAAAGTTTCAGATTTTGGAGCCTGTCAGATTTGGGAGTTTTGTGTTAGGGATGCTCATGGGCATTGATATTTTTCTTGAGTGGGTAATCCTATTGCCAGTTAAATGATCCCTGAGATTCCTTTGTTGGGTCTGGCTGCTTCTCATCCAAATCTATTTCCATATCATGTGTAATGTGCTTACATTGTACACCTCATGATGTACTTGGGTATAGTCTGAGTTCAAGAGTTAAATACTAAAGCAATAGCTAGTAAGAAGGCAATTTAATTTTATGCTTTGGTCACCACTAGACAACTATCTATTAGAAATATAGCCATGTTAAGGACAAGTTAATGTTTACTATACATTTTTATTTAAAAAATAATATAGTAAAGTTAAAGGAAACTTTGAAGGGAAAATAATTTGTAACAACACCATCCTCAAATAACTATTTTTTCTATTTTTGCATATTTGCTTTTCCATGAGCATTCCTATTTTTTCACAGTAAATATCGTACTATGTGTGAACCTAGAATATTACTGAGCTTTAGTCACAAGCATCTTTCAGCTTCATGGGTCATCAGAACTGTAATTAAAATGGTGGAATACTGTTATATTAATGTACAATAGCATATACTTTAATTCTTACTATTTTCCAGTTTTTTTCACTCCAAATTTCTATATAGGCTTTATTGTTGTTTGGTTTGGTTGGCTTGATTTGATTTGTGTCCGTTGATCAACTCCCAGAAGTGGGATTCTTATTCAAGGATATGACCATTTTTATGACTTTTTCTAGTTTACCATATTTTCACCAAAAAGACAAATTTACAGATGATTGCTTGAGGGTACTGGTTTTACCACAACTTTGTCAGAGTGTTTAATTTATTGAATAATATTTATGGAATGTCTACTACATATAATGAAATATGCTAATTATTTGAGTGTGTATATGCTTATGTGTGTGTATACATGACTGATGTGTTTGTTCCACATTTATTGTGTACCTAGTATGAACTAGACATCATAGGGTTTCAGTGGTTAGCAAAAGATGATTTCTGTCTCATAGTTTGCCTTTATTAAAGAGATAAGATATTGTATATGTCAGTAACTGTCATAAAATATAGAAAATGAGATGTACCACAGGGAAAATACAGTTGAAATATTATGAAAGTTTGAGGAGGGTGGAGATAGAGATGGCTTCTGAGCTGAATCATGAGGGTAAGTTGGTTTCAGCTACTCATTGATGGTGATATTTGCCGTTTATTCCATAAACATTTATTGATTTCCCACTATTTACCAAGTTCTTTGCTAATGGCGGAGTCTAAAAAGGCAAACAAGACAGAGGTCTTAGCACGTACTATTTAGTGGAGCAGAGAATCTTTTTAAAAATGACTGTGACAAGCATGTCTGGCAGAGGTTGCATGGAGTGGGGGTGAAGTGAGGGTTTCCCTTGGAATAAAGATTTTTTGTAGCTCTTCTTTTTGGACAGTCTTCCTTATCAGTTACTGTCAAAATCTGTGGGAGGTCTGCTTCTGGAGGTTTGAAGGCCATTGTAGCTATACTGACCAATATTCCCATTAAAGTTGGCTGACATTGGCAGTGACCTCCTAATGAGATACAGCCTGGGCCTGGGATCAGCAAGACCTGTCTCCTGGCCCTCACTGATAACTGAGCAAATCCCTAAGAACTGTAGTCTTATTTGTGTTTTGTTTATTAAAATCTAGTAGAAATCTCAATGGTAATCTAATCCAATTCTATTTATTTATTATTTATTTATTTGTTTGTTTATTTACTTATGTATTTATGTACAGGAAATTTAACCCAGGAGCATTCTGCCTCCAAGCTACACTCTAGCCCTTTTTTACTTTTTTGTTTTGAAACAGGGTTTTGCTAGGTTGCTAAGAGTCTTGCAAAGTTGCTGAGGCTGTACTCAAACCTGCAATCCTCCTGTCTCAGCCTCCCAAGTACTGGGCTTACAGGTGTGCACCACCATGCCCAACTCCTAACTTATTTATTTTTATTTTTTATTTTTATTTTATTTATTTATTTACTGGCAGTACTGAAGATTGAACCCAGGAGCATTCTACTTCCGAGCTACACCCCCTGTCCTATTTTTTTTTTTTTTAGTGTTTATTTTGAAACAGGGTCTTGCTAAGTTGTGGAGGGTCTCACTAAGTAGCTGAAGCTGGCAGTGAACCTGGATCCTCCAGTCTCAGCCTCCCAATTGCTGGGATTACAAGCGTGCACCACCATGCTCGGCTTCAACTCATTTATTCTAGAGATGAGCACCCTTCAGGAGGAGAGTTGAGTGAGTTGCTTGGGGTCAGACAGTTGGTGACAGAGTCACAGTACCAGGACCTTCAGATTTTGATTCTCATTGTTCTGTGCACTGTTTGTTTCTCTCCACCTCATCAGTACCATACAGGTAATAAGAACTAGAAAGAGGATAAACCCAAGAAATAACAAGTATTTTACCATCTCATACCACAGCAACACTTTTTAAATTAAAACTTTCAATATTTGTACCTGGGTTTTGGCACCCAACACAAAACTTTTTAATTAAAATTTTTAATTTAAATGTGAATGGAAAGCCAGGTGTGGTGGTGCATGCTTGTAATCCTAGTACTTGGGAGGCTGAAATCAGAGGATCTGTGTTAGCCACCAGCCTCAGCTACTTAGTGAGTCCCCTCCGCAATTTAGTGAGACCCTGTTTCAAAAATAAAGAATAAAAAATAGGACTTGGGGTGTAGCTTGGAGGTAGAATGCCCTGGGTTCAATCCCCAGTACTGCAAAAAAAAAAAAAAAAATAGTGACTGGGTGGGTGGTGGAAAGAGAGAAACTTGGAACACATTCTGTACCTGCTACTTACCTCCTTCATAACCTGGGCAAACAGCTGGAGACCCACTTTCCTCCTCTTCAAAATAGAGACATAATAGATCTAGAGTGTGTTGTAATAATAATTAGAGGTGCCCTAAGTGCTGGGAACATCGTGGACACTCAAACTATTTATGTCCTTTCCCCTTCCCTCCTAGAGCTCCCAGTTCTTCATAGGGTTCCTTTTGCTCACAGTGAGGTTATCTTGTAAGACCCATGTGGAATAAATTATGGGATGAGAGTACATTTATAAACTCTGGCACAGAGCTTAATGTTCTCATTTCTGAGTTTCACTGACTGTCTAGAGAGTCAGAGGTTTTTGTTTATGGTTCCTCATTTTCCTTTTCTTCAGTAGCTTATTTTATGTTCTGTGGGTATGCTGGCAAGACTGAAGCATTCATTTATTTTTTTCTATGATTTACTTTAAAGTGATTTGTCAAATAAATATAGAGATAAATGACTAGATAAAGAATATGTGGCTAAATATTAACAATTGCTGAATATAGCTGGTGGGTCTAAGTGTGCATTGTGGTCAGACTTTTTTCTGCATTTCTGGATGTCTGAAGTGCCCCAGGACAATTTTTTTTTGACAAATTGTGTAGCAAATATTAATGAAGTACCTCTCCTGGCTCCATCACTGTGCAGGGGCAGGAGGAACACTGGGGGCTAGTCAGGGTCTCAGCCCTCGGGGAGCCATGGAAATGCTAACAATGCAGGTAGTTCTGTTACCTGCTGCCTAGTGCTCTCCTGGGAGAACAGACCTCTGTGGGAACCCTAGCAGGGACAGCGAAGCCAGACCTGCTACAGGCAGGTCAGACGAACCTTCCGAGGTCAGTGGCATCTAATCTGAGACCTGAAGGAAAAAGGGAGCTAGCCAAGTGCTGGGGAGGGAGGACTGCAGAGAAAGGGAAATTATTTGGGCAGAAAGAGCAGCAGCTGCAAACATCTAGAGAGAAAATACAAGGAGCACATGGCACGCTGATGCAATGAGAAGAAGTTCAGCGATGAGCTGCAGCATCCAAGGCCTGGTGAGAGATGGAGCTGGTGGGCAGTGCCTTCAAGCGATCACCCGGAGACCAGGGGTTCAGAGAGCTTCCTGGGAGCTCTACCATGGCAGGCTGTGATGGGCTGAGGATGGTGCCAGGTGTCTGGCATGAGTAAGCGAGGTTTGGACTGATGTTATTTACTGAGATAGGAAATGTGTGAGAGTGAGAATTAGAAGCCCATTCTCACAGATACTGAACTTAAGATGTCCACAAGGCTGCGCATAGAGATTTGGAATCTGAACCCTGAAAGAAAAGGAAGTGAAGTATGGCTTTGGGAGTCACCAGAAAGTCATGAATATAGGTAAGATTGCCTAAGGAACGTATAGAAAGTGAAAAGGGAGTTCAAAAGATTATTGAAGATTACTAATATTTAAAAGGTAAATTAAGAACTGAAATGGGAAGGTTGCAGGTTCAAGACCAACCTCAGCAACTTAGCAAGACTCTCAGCAATCTAGCAAGACCCTGTTTCAAAACAGAAAATTTAAAAATGGTGTATCTCAGAGGTAGAATGCCCCTAGGTTCAATCCCCAGTAGAAAAAGAAAAGAAGGGAAGAGGGGAGGGGCAGGGGAGGGATGGGGAAAGGAGGGAATGGAAGGGAGAGAGGAAATCAAGGAAAAGATAGAAAAAAAACCCCAAAAATGGAGAGTAATAATCATGTTCATAGAGGCATTATTTACAGTAGCCAAAAGGTGGAAGCAATCCAGGTGTCCGTAGATATATGAATGAATAATAAAATATGGTGTATACATACAGTGTAATATTATTTTAGCCTTAAAAGGAAGGGGATTTTGTCAGGTACTACACTATTTTTGTGTGTGTGGTACTAGGGAATGAACCCAGATGCATTCTACCTTTGAGCTATACCCCCAGTCTGATTTTATTTCTTTTTTGGAAACAAGATCTCACTAAGTTGATGAGTGTTTCATTAATTGAGGCTGTCCTCAAACCTGCTATCCTCCTGTCTCAGCCTCCCAAGTACAGGGATTCCAGGCATGCACCACCATGCCTGGCTTATGTACTACACTATGAATTAACTTTGAGGGTAGTATGCTAAGTGAGATAAGTCAGTCACAGAAAAAGACAAATAGTGTCTGATTCCACTTATATAAGGTATGCAAAGTAGTCAACAGGTATTCCTGCACAGCTGCTACTTCGCATCCTGCTTTAATTTTCTTTTTTCTTCTGTTCTTCATTCTTATAATTCTACACAGGTTATCAGACCTTGTAAACATTTTAGTATTTTGCTTTTTTATTTCATTTTATCTAACAAGTAGTATTCTGTGCTGCTATACATATTTATGGTTATAGTTTAATGTCTGTAACATAGCATATAGAATTACATATTATTATTTATCCAATCTGCCATTGTTTTCAGTATGGAGTCTGTTTCAAAACTAACTGGTATATTTTAAACTAATAGATCATAACTGATTAAATTATACCCCTGAGAGGCAGTCTGAGACCTGTATGTCACCACATCCCCTGTGAATGTTTTTTGTTGTTGTTGTTGTTGTATTTATTTGTTTGCTTTTGTGCTGGGAAATAAACTAAGGGGCATTCTATCTCTAAGCTACACCTCAGCCCTTTTTATTTTTTTTATTTTGAAACAGTCTCAGTAAGTTGCTAAGGAACTCTCTAAGTTGATGAGTCTAGTCTAGAACCTGTGATTCTTCTGTCTCAGCCTCCCAAATACTGGGATTACAAGTGTACACCACCATACTGGCTTGAATGTGGTTGTTATCATTTTATTACTAAGAAATTCATCATTTGATATTACTTCAGATTTTAAAAACTCTTTTTACTTTCCGAGTATTAAGAGCAATGAACAACATAATCTATCGTTAAGTGTCCTCCCCAACGGTAGGCACCCAATAAATGCTTTCTGCCTTCTGTTGTCTCTAAAACCAGCTCAGCATCAGGTTGCCTGGTTACTTGTGCTGTGGGCGTCACAGACTGTCAGCATCCCTTACCTCAAATATCTTTCCACTTAAAGTGTGTGCACTGGCGAGTCTGTCCCTGTTCTAAAGTTAGCTGTGCTTCAGTGTTTGAGAAAGCAGTTCAAATTAATCCTAGATTATCAGGTTAATATTCAACCACACCAGGGAACTCAAATAGTAAAGGTCAAGATAAGCCTCCAAGTACCTCCCTCAAGGACTTGCTTCTAAGGCCAGAGGAGTTTTGATCTTCCAGCTAAACTCTCAATCCTGCTTTGGATGCTGGCTTATTACTCCATTAGGCTTTTCCAAGGCAACAACTGTGCTGGATATCTGCTTGTTAGAGTCTCTCTCATGGAACTCTTGTGTCTCTATCATTATTTTTGCTCTTGGTGATGATAGGTATCAGGTCTGTGTGAGGTAATGGCACTCATGCAACAACTTTGGCTTATAGACTGGACTGAACCATTAGCATCCTCCTCCAGTGCTTGGTCTAGAGAAAAGCCACCTTGGTTTGTAAAACAAAAACAAAAACATATCAAGCCAGGTGTGGTGGCACATGCCTTGTAATCCCAGTACTTTGGAGGCTGAAATAGGAGGATCTCAGGTTCACGGCCAGCCTCAGCAACTTAGCAAGGCCCTCAGCAACTCAATAAGACCATGTTTCAAATTAAAAACTTAAAAATAGGGTTGGGGGTATAACTCAGAGGCAGAATGCCCCTGGGTTCAATCCTCAATACCACAAATATATATGTATATATGAATTGAGTGCTCAGAACATTGGTGTAATGACATTATTGCCCCCATCCAGGGACAATCTATTTCTATAATGGTGTCTTAGAATGAGAATATCCAGCCACTCTTTGGCTCCTACTTAAGAAAACATATCCCCCATAATATTAAATAAAATCTGCCTAACTCAGGCCACTACTTTATTTACTTAAAGGGCTACATAAAAACAATAACAAATATATGTAATATATAGTATTTTCATTTCAATAGCAACCATGGTTCCCATCCTGTAGTGAGATGATACCAAAACATGAAGCATTTTTTTTTAATTTTAATTTAATTTAGGTAAAACTATTTGGATTGCATGGTAAAAATGGCAGAGGAGAAAATTCTGGTTGGAAAAACTGTCATTGCTGGCACAAATAGCAAATCATTTACCTGGACAGTATTCACTAGATTTTTTTTTTTTTTTTCGGTACTGGGGATTGAACTCAGGGGCATTCTACCTCCTAGCTATACCCCCAGCCCTATTTTGTATTCTTTATTTTGAAACAGGGTCTCACTAAGTTGCGGAGTGCCTCACTAGGTAGCTGAGGCTGGCCGCGAACCCGGATCCTCCGGTCTCAGCCTCCCGAATGCTGGGATTACAAGCGTGCGCCACCACGCCCGGCCACTAGATATTTTTAACTGGCAGAATTTTGAGTATTTTATGATGGTCATAAAAGGCTTCAGATAAAGTGGACTTTGAACTGAGCCTACATTTATAAAATGGAAGTGAAAAGGAGAACGGACATTCCAGACAAGGAACAGAGCACAATCTCAAGGGGGCTAGGGCAAGGCTGATTCAATGTAAATAATGGAGGGTTACAAATAAAAGATGGTCTCAGCTCCCTGTCCCTGCCAAGTCACTCTACATATGTGAACAGAGACTCTTGGATGTTATCGTACTTGTCTGTGTTTCAGGTATATGAGCTTAGTGAAAGCAAAGATTGAAAGTCAGTTGGAGAAGAATTGATAGGTTTGGGTGGTTGGATAGATATTTTTAAAAAGAGAGTGTTATGGTTTGGGTTTAGAATTCCCCCCACAAAAAAAAAGCTCACGTGTTTAAAGCATGATCCCTAATGCAGGGAGATTCAGAGGTGGGGCGTGGCTGGAGGAGGTGCGTCACTGGGGGCGTGGCCTTGAGAACTACATCAGTCCCTGGCTGCTGCTTCTCCCTCCTCTTCCTCCTCCTCCTCCTCCTCTTCCTCCTCCTCCTCCCTCTCCCTCTGCCTCTCCCTCTTCCTCTTCCTCTCCCCCCACCCTCTCCCTCTCCCTCCCAGCCCCCTTGTCTCTCTCTCCTTCTGGCCCCATGAATTGAGTAGCTTTTCCCCATCATGCCCCGCTACCACAGTGTTTCTGCCTTGGAACCATCCAACAATGAAGTAAACCTCTGAAACCAGGAGCCAAATTAAACTTTCCTCCTCTAAGTTGTTCTTGTCAAGTATTTTGGTCACAGTGATAAAAAAAAAGTGAATACAGAAGGAATAAAACTTAAGGTGTATAATTAAGACTTATTAAGGAAGATACCTAAATTGAAGCTATTGATAAAATGATACTCAAGATAATATAGTGTGTGTGTGTGTGTGTGTGCGTGTGCGTGTGCGTGTGCGTGTGCGTGTGTGTGGTGCTAGAGGTTAAAACCTGGGGGCATTCTACCTCTGAGCTACATCCCCAGCCTTATAGCCTTACTTTATTTTTTGTTTGGAAACAGGGTCTCACTAAGTTCCTGAGAATCTCACTAAGTTGCTGAGGCTGGCCACGATCCTGTGATCCTCCTGTCTCAGCCTCCCCAGTACTGGGATTACAGGCATGTGCCACCAGCACCAGCCCTGGCTACTTGTTTTTAAATTAACTAATGCCTTGCTGTTTCTTTTTTTTTTTTTTTCCTTGATGTTTCTTAGTAGTATTTCTCTAGGATCGCTGAAAAACCAAAATATAACTAATACATAAATATTATGTAATATTTATCTCATATGGTCAAACATTTTTTATAATAACATTTAGTCATAAATATAACATATTACATTGAACATATACTTAAAAACTAAATTTTGCGTGGTGGCACACGCTTGTAATCCCAGCGTTTGGGAGGCTGAGACCGGAGGATCCGGGTTTGCGGCCAGCCTCAGCTACCTAGTGAGGCACTCCGCAACTTAGTGAGACCCGATTTCAAAATAAAGAATAAAAAAAAATAGGGCTAGGAGGTGTAGCTCGGAGGTAGAATGCCCCTGAGTTCAATCCCCAGTACTGCAAAAAATAAATTTTTAATTAAATAAAATATATTAAATATTTCCCAAATATTTTATTTAATAATAAATATTACATATTACTTTGAACATATTATACTAAAAAACTATAGGCGTTAGTAAATAATAAGTTAAATAACATAATTTTTAGTCAAAATTTTCACATTAACAAGAAAGCGTTGTTACTTCAGGCTAACAGTGTATGTCAGCTCTATCAGATATCTTTTAATGGTTTGACTTGCGGCACGAGGCAGGTGCCCAGGGTTTCTATTACATTAGAAGCACACAGAGTTCCAGTGCTCTGGATATTTGTTGAGTTTTCACTGAGCTTCTATCCTGGGGTACTATGCACTGGGATTTGGGGAACTTCCTAGTCTGAATGCTACTTATGAAAGGCTTTTAAATTCCTAATTAGAACCTGGGAAAAACAGAGAGATCCTTTCCAACCCCTTTATAAATTATGAACTCTGTCCCTCTCCCTTTCATTCACACCCTGGCCTTCTTCTATCATGGAATATCCATTGCAATTATTTCCTGAAAGCCTTTTGGCTATAAATGATATTTTTCTCAGACTTCAACAGAACAGAGCATTTTATACAAATAAATATATTTCAGTTCTACTGACAACTACATAACTTGCTTTTCCTCAGCAAACAGAAATAAGAACCCTAAGACTTACAAAATTTACTGAGTATCTACAGTGCAGGATCTGAAAGTTCACTTAACCTTCAGGTCCCATTTTAGAGAGATTATAATCATGCAGAAACTTAGCTCTCAGATTTGTCTATTGATACTCAAGAAGAATCAAAAAAGGTATTTTCAGTTCATTTAGGGCGTTCCTTTATTCCACAAACAATATTATGAATGAACACATCTCTCATTGCTATCGGGTATTGTCTTTTGCCAGCTAAAATCAATTCTTAGAAACCCTGAGAGGAATGATGATGTTAGTTTGTTGTTACTTTTTTATTCCATGTAATAAATGACTCTAATGATGAATTTAAAGGATAGAAGTAAATGATTCTTTTGCTTTGGAGGAGGAGTGGGAATAATAAAATATGAAAAAGTAATACAGGTTAACCATAAATCTTGGCTCTGCATAATTAGGAGACACTAGTGAAATCCAGCTTCTCACCTTGATTAGTACTAGCCAAGACATATATCTTCTCTTAATTGGAATGTGTCCTTTGTAGGGTAACTGTACCCTGCCATGACATACGCATGGATTTGCAGCTGTTTTAGAACCGCTGTGAAGTTCCTTGGCTCCTCTCCATAGCACTGTGTCCAAGCTCCAGGAATTCTTCTCAAGTGCTGTGAATGTGGGAGGAGCCACCTGCACAATGACTTGCTTTACTCAGAGCTGAGGGGGTTTTTTTTGTGCAGTTCTGCTAGCAGTGTCCAGAGTCACTGTCCAAAAAAAGTATTTTGTACTTGTCATCCAGCCTTGGAACTTACTCTCTGTGGGCCTTTGAATGTTCTAACCATCAGTAGGAATTAGCAATGCTAGAATTCTTCCTGTCTGTGAACCAATAATTATCTATGAATTTTTAAGCTATTTTACCTCACTAAAAACATGATTCTGTCTTTAGTGACTCAATCTGATTATAATCAAAGCAGTTGTAAGGATGACACCACAGTGGCTGAGTCTCTCTCTCTCTCTCTCTCTCTCTCTCTCTCTCTCTCTCTCTCTCTCTCTCTCTCTCTCATCACCCTGAATGGACGGTAACTCTCAGGAGGCCACAACTCCAATCCTATGACATGTACATCATCATCAATCATTTGACTAAATTGGTACCCTCTTCCTATTTATTTAATTACTTACTTTTGTGTGGAACTGGGGATCAAACTCAGGGATGTTCTACCTGAGTTACACACCCAGCCTTATTTTATTTTTCATTTTGTTGCTGAGGCTGGCCTTGAACCTGCGATCCTCCTGTCTCAGCCTCCCAAATACTGGTATTATAGGCATGTACCACCATGCCACATTTTTCCTAGCTTTTTAACAAAGCAAGCTAAAATTATTTCTAAATAGTACTTAGAGGACCAGCAGCCTCACTGGACATAGTCCAATAGAATATCCAGATGAAGAATCTATTTCTACCAAGACATTTGGTAGAAATTATGCTGATATTGGGAGGCATAACTAATATTTCAGGCTAGGAGGGAACCAAGTAAAACCTCACTCTTACTGTACATGGTGTATGTGTCTGGGGAGTAAATTTTAAAGGTAGATTGTATAGGGTACTAAGTACTAAAAATGAAACTTGGAATTTTTATATTGAAAGTGATAGGGAACTATTGAAGAATTCTGAAAAAGAAAGGGGGATAGATCTAGTGGTAAAATGTCAGAATCCTTGAGGAGCAGAGAGGAAGCAGGAAAACTCTAAGACTCATGAGCTAGACGTGAGGAGGGCATCTGAAGTGGGCCCTGTGGAAGAGGGAAGGGAGAGGCATGTATGCTCAGGTTCATCATGAAAGGAACAGAAATGGTGATCAAATCAGAGAGGAAGAGAGGGGAAAGGGCTCTGAGAATTCAAAACTGAGCTCTGGTTATGAGTCCACCTCAAGCAGGAGATCTGGAAAGGGTGCCAAGGAGGAAAGAAGCTTCCATGGTAATTACCCTGGGTATCGTCTGAGCCAGTGTCACCAAGCTAACTTCCCTCCTGCCTCTGGACTGCTCATTTAGTAAATGAGAGAATGCGGTGATGTGCATAGATACTACACCCCGCCCACACACATTTTTACAAGGTGCTTCTGGAGACCTAATGGAGGCCATGTTTCTAGTTGCTCTCCTGGCCGTGTCCCCAGGAAGCTGGCCCAGTAGATGATATTTCTGTGCCTACCACATGGGGTCAGGTTTGTTCTTTCCTCCCTCCCCAGAAATCCTTGTAGCTATGCAGAGTAACTGGTGGTACCTCAAACCCTTCATCTACATCTGGGCCCTGCTGTCCCTATGTCATGGTGACCCAAGAACTTCTGTGTGGCTTTGGTGTCAGATGTAAACAGAAAACAGGTTCTCTCTGCTCTCAGTTCCCAAGCTGATTTGAGGTGTGGATGGGGACTAGGAGAGAGAGCAGGGTTCTTTGTCAGGGATACTTAGCAGGCCCTGTCTCAACAATCTCTAACCACTCACAGTCTTGTGATGTATGGTGTGAACTTTGGATTATGAATCTTGCAAAGATTTTAAGCTTTTGACACTTGAAAATTAGACCTTTGAGGCTCACTGCTTTTCCTTCCTTGGGTTATTCTCTGTGCTATGAGCTTACAAGTCTGTTTTGAAATTCAATACTGGAGCACTGAGTATTTTTTTCTTCTCTTGCATTTCTGTTTTAATGACCGAATGCTGAGGAAGTAGGGATTGAGAAGGTAGATCAAGGTGTGCATGGTATAGCAGAACATATTTTCTGAAGATAGCTGCCACAGTATCCACATGTTTTTCATACAGTGTGAGACTGATATTCCTCCCATGTGGGATGTGAAGGGGTCAGTATCCCCTTCTCTTGGATCTGGGTAGGTTTTATGGCTACCTTGATCAGGTGTGATGGAAGCAATGCTCTGTCTCTCTCTCTCTCCCCTCTCCCCTCTCTCCTCTCTCCTTTCTCCTCTCTCCTTTCTCCTTTCTCTTCTCTCCTCTCTCCTTTCTCCTCTCTTCTCTCTCCTCCCTCCTCTCTCCTCTCTCCCTCTCCCCTCTCTCTCTCTCTGTTTTATCAGTGCATTGTAGTGTTACATCATAATGTAGTTCAGAATGATACGGACATACATGCACACAGCACTTGGTGAGCTTCTCCCCAGCTACCTCCCCACTCTCTCCCCTTCCCCGTGCATATTATTGAGAATGGCATTGGTGATTTCACATATGACTAGGTCTTTAAACTGCCATGCTCTTCTGCCTGCTCTTTAGGGACAATCATTCTTGGAACCCCATTACCATGCTGTAAGGGAATCCAGGCCTTGTGAGAAAGTGTGCATAGGTGTCCCAACCACAGCCCAAGCTGAGATCCTAGCCAAAAATATCAGTCAGCTGTCATGAGACTGGTGAAGGGAATAGTTCAAATAATACTGTGTCCATATATGAAGGTATCAATCTCATTAACATGTGTCAGGAGGTAAGCAAGGATAGCAGAGTGGGATGCAGAGGAAAATGCACCAAGTTCATTTGGGAGGCTGAGATCAGAGGATCCGGGTTTGTAGCCAGCCTCAGCTACCTAGTGAGGCACTCCGCAACTTTGTGAGACCTTGTTTCAAAATAAAGAATTTAAAAAATGGGGCTGGGGTATAGCTTGGAGGTAGAATGCCCCTGGGTTCAATTCCCAGTACCGCAAAAAAAAAAAAAAAAAAAAAAAAGGAAATGCACCAAACTCTGTGTGTACTTGTAAATGTATCACTTTGAGTCTATGTTGTATAATCACAATATACCAATAAAAGTATTTTAAAAAATGACTGCAGTAGTCAGCCACCTTCTGACTATAGTGGTATAGCAGAGCCCAGTCAACTTCTAGAATCATGAGACAATAATAAATGTATTGCTCTTGTTTTAACCCACTAGGCTTTGGGGTGATTCATTATGTAGCAATAGAGAACCTTCAGGGTGTTGCTGTTATCTATTGCTGCACAAGCAACTACCCCCAAACTTACTAACTTAAAATATCCATTTTAAGCCAGGCATGGTGGCACACTCCTGTAATCCCAGTGCTTGAAAAGCTGAGACAGGAGGATTGCAGTTTCAAGACCAGCATCAGCAATGTAGTGAGACTCTCAGCAACCTAGCAAGACCCTGTTTCAAAATAAAAAATAAAATGGGCTGGGGGTATAGCTCAGAAGTAGAATGCCTCTGGGTTAAATCCCAGTACCCCCCACACAAAACAACAACAAAAATAACCATTTTGTTATATTTCATGGTTATTTGAAACAGAGATTCAGGAAGGTCTTGGCTAGGCGGTTGCCTCCATATAGTGTCAGCTGAGGTGGCTGGGCTGCAGGATGTTTCTTCAGTCGTATCTTTGAAACTTTGGTACCTATGTGATCTCGTCTCTGTGGAGTCTCATCCTCTGGGACTCTCCACATGACTTGTACTTCCCACAGCCTAGCAGCCCCCTGGCAATCAGACTTCCCCCAGGATAACTGGCTGCCAAGAGACTGAGGCAGAAGCTACTACTCGTTGCAAGGTTTAGGCCAGGAACTGGTTGTCATCATCTCTACTAAAATCTGTTATCAAAGCTGCCACAGGTCCCACCCAGATTCAAGGGAAGGAGAAAGAAATCCAGTTTCTTAAAGGGACACATGACCAAAAATTATGGCCACAGGAGACAAAGCAGAACTCAAGTTTATATCTCAAGATATTACCTTGTAAATCATATAACCCATTTTATGGATGAAGAAGCTGAAGCTAAGAGAAGTTGAATAATTTGGTCAAGATTACCCAACTTATAAGCACCAGCATGTTGATTCAAATCCAAGTTGTATTAATACACAATGTGAACTCTTTACACTTTGCTACTTTCTTCTTTTGTTCAAAATATGGTAAGTACACAATTTACACCATATTTTAAGTCTAAAGTGCTATCGTTAATAAGGAAGATCTCACCCTTCTCCAAACACACACTTGGAGGCTCTAATTTTAGAAGGTCTTAGATAAGCCCTACTAGAACCACAAGATGTAAGGAACTCTTCCCCAGGAGGAGGAGCCGAGGAATCATAGTCACTCTATATGTTTTTTGCACTACATGCCATTACTTCACATTATAATGATTCTGTTGCATTCTTGAGGACTGATTGGATCCTTCCTCAAGAAATGGCTGGAGAAGGGGGTATAAAGACAGGCTGTGTAGACGAGTTAATCCCAAGAATTCATTCTTTCAGCTGACCGATGGGCTCACTGTGTCTCCCTATATGTTGTTAGTCCTAAGGTCCCTTTGGTTTTACTAGGAGCCTGATTGCTTTATTTAGAAATTAAATGGAAGCTTCTTGAAGGTGGAACATTATATTTTTGTGTGCTGTTTGTAGTTGGACCCCTCATGTTCATGTCTTATAGTTGCTGAGTGAATGTGAATTGAGGACATGAAGATACTTGGCATTCTAAGCTCTAATTAAAACATTTCTGATGAAACAAAATGTAAGCTCTAATTAAAACATTTTCAGTGGAAACTTGGTCTTCATGATTTCCAGTTGCATTCTTTTTTTTTTCCTAATGAAGTAAGCTGCTTTAATTTTTTCTTAAATTTTATTTGGATGAGGTCAGAAATTGGGGGATTTCTCTTCCATTACTCATGCTGCTTTCCAGCTGTGGGCCGCATGTTCTCTCAGCTTGCTGTAGGGGAGCCATGGCGAGCCACAGCTCTGTTGTGGTGCACAGCAGACTTGCCTGAGAAGCCCCAGGCTCAGAAGACCCTCCTTCCAGTGCCTGACACTTGATGGCCTGGGTTCTAAGTGGCACTGCAACTCTGAAGGCTTCTGGTACCTGACAGAACAATTGTCCCCACCCTCTCCTGGCTTTGGGTTTATATAAAGGAGTCTCTTCACTCAGATTGGACTGTTCAACATCAAAGTCAGCAATAAAGCCCAATAGGTCAATTGACATTTGAAATCTTCTCTTGAAAGCATCTGAGTCTTCTGGAAGATTATCGATCTATTAGTGGTACCTAGAGTCTCTTCATTTTTCTCTTGCCACCCAGTTGAGCCCAGGGTGCCTTTTATCCTTTTTTAATTTTTCTACCCAGACACTTCATAAAGATGTAGTTTATCATGGAAATAAAATAGAAGGAAATAAAGGAATTTCATAAATTTGGGCACAGACCCATTTTAGTGAGAACATCCAAATAGGCATGTCTGTAGCTGCATGGTTGAATTATAACGGTCTTGGCACAGTGAAAATGAAAACAGATTTCAGCTTTGAATACAAATACAAAAAAAAAATGCCTGGGGTCTTCTTTCCCTCCAGAAGGCATCAAAGAGATGGACTTGCTAGTTGAGACTTACTCAGAAATAAAATTGTTTACCACTATAAATAATTTTTCTATCAATCACGTATACTGTTAACCTCAAATCCTCATATTTCTTCCTCCTGCTCCCTTCCTTTTCCTTATCCATAATTTATGATTCCTATTCTTCACTTCTACACCCTCCTTCCCACGAATACTGCTCTCCGCAGCCTCTCATCCCTCAGTTCTTTTAGTCTCTACCTCTCAGCCTCTTCCTGGCTTCATCTCCTTCCCCCCTACCTTTGTGCTGCATTCTTCTTCTATTGCCCTTCTGCCTTCTGTCTCATCCTTGCTGCTCCCCAACGTTGGCTTCTACATTCCTCTCCCCAGGTTAATCAGACCCTAGCAGAAGGCCAGCTGACTAGCAAAGAAGAATGCCGCCTTTGACATCTGGCAGGTGTGTTCATGCCCACTTTAAGCACTGCCTGGTTGGTAATCTGGTTAAGGTATTTAACTAGTCACCTCCTCTAAAAAATGAGACTTAGCCTTTTTCTCATACATTTCTTTGAGGATTAAAATACCCACTTACTAAAGTAAAGCATAAAGTTTAGCCATTAAAACTACTCAAATATTAGGTATTGCTCTCACTATGATTAGAGAATATTCCCCATCTGTGCTGACACCAATAATGCTACTACAAATGAATGGTTTCTATCTTTGGTGTTAAGCCAAAGTCTTTATGATGGGTTTTCAAAGTCCTGCAATTCTGGTCCCTCTGTGTTCTGACCTCATCTCCTACAACAAGTCCGTGCTCCCCACATGCATACTCACTGCCGCAGCACACCTGATTTCCTTATTGCTCCGGAAACAATTCATGCTCACACCTCACAGCCTTCCCACTTGCTGTTGTCTCTGCCTGGAACTAACTAACTTACTTTTTTCTTCTTTTTTTTTTTTTAACATGTGTCTGTGATGCTGGAGATTGAACCCAGGGACATTTACCTCTGAGCTACACCACCAGCCCTTTTTAACTTTTTTATTTTGAAACAGAGTTTTGCTAGGTTGCTGAGAATCTCACTATTGCTGAGGCTGACCTCCATCCTGCATTCCTCCTTTCTCAGCCTCCCAAATACGAGTATTACAGTCTTACGCTACCATGCCTGGCTAAACATTCTTCTTTCTAATACCTCCACGGCTGTTCTCCTCACCTCTTTCAGGTCATTGATTAAATATCCCCATTCTAGAAATGCTTGCCATGACTGCTCCATTTAAAATTATAGCACCCTCCTTTCTTTACTTTGTCCCCCTTTCTTACTTTATTTTCCCTGTAGAATTTACTAATATCTGACAAACTGTATATTTCATTTAATTATTATCTGTCTCTTTAACCCATCAAATATACATACTCAATGTAAAGTTTCACAAAGGAAGGGAATTTTGTCTATTAATTTCTTTTTTTCTGTCTTTTTAATTTTTTATTATTATTAATTTTTTTGTACTGGGTATTGAACCTAGGAGCATTCTACCTCCAAGCTATAGCCCCAGCCCTTTTCATTTTGTAATTTTGAAACAAGGCCTCACTAAATTGCTGAGGGTCTTGCTAAGCTGCTGAGGCTGACCTCGAACATACCATCTTCCTGTCTCAGCCTCCCATGTACTGAGATTACAGGTATTCCCAACCACTCCCAGCTTGTTAATTTTTATATTTCCAAAGCCTAGAATTATACTTAACACACAATAAGTGCTCAGTAAATATTCTGTGAATGAGTGATTGAGCCTTACTTCAAATATTATGCTAGTGAAGCTTTTCCTAGTTTCCATAGGCGCAGTTAATTTCTGTATTCCCAATTCTCCAATTATAACATTTAACACATTGTATTTTTATGGAAAACATATTTAAAGCTCCTAAATTTATATAATTCAAAAGTGCGTTTTATTTAATAGGCTGAAACCTCACATTGTACAGATTTGATTGGATGATTACAGAAATCATACTGCTCTAAGTGTTTTTAAACTGCATTCACATCATGTTCTCTGAGTTATTCCCCAAAATGAAACCCAAGCTTGCGAAAATCGAAGAGAAAACAAATTAGAAAATAAATTCCAGCACACAGAGAAATATCATATGCAATGGCATATTCTATGTTTGAAATTACTTGTCATTTTGCTAGCAAATGAGAGGAGATTTGCAAAACTGTGCCTTCTAAACATATCAGATAACTATGAATGTGACATAGATACAACATGCAAAGACAAGTAATCTCAAAAGTCAGTAATGGAAGGACATACCAGTATAAATTGGTTCTGAAGAGGGCTTTCTTCATCTGGGAGAAAATATTATTCATCAACTTTTCTCAAATAAAATGCTATTTTTTGTTTTGTTTTTTGTTTTTGTTTTTGTTTTTTGTTTTTTTGCAAAACTGGGGATTGAACCCAGGGGCATTCTACTTCCAACCTATACCCCCAGTCCTATTTCTTATTCTTTATTTTGAAACAGGGTCTGAGCTCACAAGACAAGCTGAGGCCGTCTTCAAACCTGTGATCCTCTTGTCTCAGCTTCCCAAGTACCAGGATTACATGTGTGCACCACCATGCCTGGCTTACTGCTATTATTTAAAAACCAAGAGACATGTAAAGATCATATAATTTTCATCAGATCCAGAGGAAGAGCTAATAAAATCTTTCTATACCTCTGGTTTAAAGGTAGTAAGCAAGGGCCAATCTCAAACACATTTCTGATGTATTTCTGATGTAATTTCAGGGCCAGTGCCACTATCTGGCCAATCTTGTATTTATTTCCTGCTGTTATTTGGGTTGTAGAAAGTATTTTATATTGATAACCCATATCTATCATTCCCCATTGGAAAATATCTTAGGACAGATGCATGGGAGAAATTACTTGTTCCAGGGCAGTAAAGGTGACTGCTAAGTGGGATCTTCTGTCTGTGTTGGGAGGTGATAACAATCTAAGGAAGCCCCCATCTGAGGTGGTGTGACAGCTGTGAATGTCTTTGACAGCGATGATTATCAGCTTCGATGAACACAATTTAACCTGGAAATGGCATTCTTGATGAGTAGGTACTTCTGGGATGGAATCAGGATTAACATCCAGTACTGGCTAGTGAATTCATGTCTTTTCTGCTATTCTATTTTGAATTTCTCAAACATAAGGCAATGTAAAAAAGCCCTTTTCTAGATAAACTTCATACATTGGAAAGGCAGGGAGACAATGATTTCTGCCAATATACTACCGATGTTCTCTGGCCTAAGTCCTGAGAAAAATATGATTGTGCTATACCCTAGGAACTCTGAAAATCAAAATGTAGATTGGGGTCCAGTTCAGTCTCCCATGATTGGACTCCTGTGGTGGAACTAGCTTATGGTTTCATGCCTCTGGCTCTGCGTCCTCTGGGTCTGTCTTCGAAGTCCTTCTCTCCAAACATGCATTTACTATTTGTTTTCTTTTGATGGGGGGCAGGTCCTGACCCCACTGGAATGGGGACTCAAAGGTAGGATGGGCTCATCTAATGTCTAGCAGGTGCTCATTAACACATCAGCTCCTTCAATCATTTCTGGGAGCATTTTAGTGCAAATACTTATGGATTCCCATTAGTTGCTGCTACTATATATGTGACCCTGGATCTAGTATTTCCTTTTTTCTTGAATATCTTGGTTTAGTCATAAAATTCATGATTTTTTTATAGAATTGTTATTATCATGCTTGTTGAAAGGTTTCTCTTTTTTTGGTAATCATTGATGGGTCTGATCTAAAACCAGCCTCTTAAAAGTGTCTTTGAGAACAACTTACCAAAATGAGTAAACACTTCTTTGCTCTTATCTGATTTAAACTTTCAGTGACATTTGGTCCTAGAGACCTTTCCCTCCGTGTGAAACCTGCTTCTCCCCTGGGTCCACTGAAATGACTACTTTCTGTGCCTTGTTCCCCTATGCAAACACCTTCACAGTTTCTTTCTGCATATTTCTTTTATCACTCAGTCATTAAAGAGTTCCATTTTAGGTCTTGTCTTTCTCCTTGAATGAGGGTCACCACAGCTTTATTGATCACTTATGTTTCAATTATTTCCAAATAATATGATCTCCACACAAAACATGTCTCATAAGATCAAGACCCATATATTTCCTTATTCAACAAATTGTTAATGAATACCCACTACCTGTGAAATTCTTTGGCCACTAGAATGTCCAATAGCCATTTCTCTACATTCAGAACATGTTGTAAGAACCTTTCTTCCAAAAGAACAATTTAATTTGTATTCCTAAGCTTGACCATTATCTACCTGGTCACCCAAGCCATAAACGAGATCCATTTGAGATGTCTCTTCCTCCTTCATTGCCATACTTAACCCCCACCCAACCATGACCACATCCAGTTGGTCACCAGATCCTAACAGCTATGCCCTCAGAATATCACAAATTTGTGTTTTTTTCTATTACCCCATGACCTCTTAGTTTAGATCTGCACCACTTTTTTTACTTATTTTAATCTTCATCATATTGTCCATACTGCTGCCAGCATCACACCTTCTTGATATGTAAATCTTACCACTAATTTCCTTTCACACAGCACTTCATGGTTTCAGAACAAAGGTCAAACTCCTTAGCTTGCTGTAACACCTTTCTCCCCTTTGGTTCCTTGTCCTGTCCACTGTGTACTCTGCTCTCCATCCATACTAAGTAGCTGTTTCCCAAAGACATTTACCGCCTTCTCTACCTCTACCTAAGCATCATCTTCCCTCTGCTCTGCCAATCCTCTTTTAAATGATGACATCTCCTAATGGATAAGCACATGAACTTTTGGGCTAAGAAATGCTGATAACCAACTCTGGACAAGTTACTTCTCTCCTTTGAGCCTTAATTTTCTCATTATGGTGTTGTGATAATCAAATCAGACATTTTTTGAAGAAATGAATAATATATATATATATATCCATTTAGTACCTCTACCTGTCAGGTCCTGTTCTACTAACTGCAGACGTAGCCTTGGAGAAAACAGTTGAAGCCCCTTCCCTAAGGGAACTTAAATTCTGTCTAGTGCATAGGAAGTGAACAAGAAAGGTTGCTATTGTTATCACTCATCCAAGTCAGGTATCAACTACTGGGGAAACTTTTCAGCCCTACTTCCCAGTTTCCTGAGTTTGGTGCTCATCTTCTATGGTCCTATACTTCCCTATGTGATGTCATCATTACAGCACTTATATTGTAATTATAATTGCCAATTATTTTTTACATTGCTCACCCACAACTCTGGGAGTTCCTCAAGGTCAGAATCTAAGACTTTTCTTCTTGTTTTACTAGCTCTACTACATAAGAAAGCCAGTTATAAGTGTTAAACGAGTGAATGGACATTTTAGGGTATTCTTAATATATTATTTTAAAATAACATCTACCACTAATGAGAATTTTCTGTCTACTTGCTGCTGGTTATGTGTTTTAAATGCATTGTATAATTTAGCCCCACAGAAAAACTGTGACACCGGTGTTATTACACCTGCACTATAGAAGAGTAAACTAAATCTTAGAGACATAAAATAAGTTGCCAAAATCACATAGCCAGGAAGCAATGAAGTGAACCTCAGGCCCCAGGTCCATCTGACTCCAGAACCCCTTCTTTAATCATGATGCTTAGTGAGAGAAACCATTTTTCCATGGACAACTAGAGAAGTTGTAGGACAGTTGTCAGCAAATATTTAATTCTAGGTACACTTATGTGCCTAAGACAAAACCTTAATCCACGGATGTACAAAAACATTTTAGCTTTGCTTTCTTTCCCCCTATAATCTGGGTATCTCTCCTTATCCTGCTGGCGGCTGGAGAACCAGAAACAATTTTACACTTACCAGCTCACAGTAATATAGCCCTTTCCAACTTATTCATCTTTGGATGATTCAGTCTTTTAGATGTTCTTCCCCCCATTCTCTCTGCAAGATGGTGTCTGGAGGATAGATTAGGGGTTGGGCTTGAAGAAATGCAAAGGGTGGAAAAGGGTAGGCGTCTCCTGGTCTCATGCTAGTCCTTAGGTTTGCACTATGAGTCTGCTGAGGAGTAGCTGGCCTAACCCCCTACATGGGCATTCTGTTCCTATGCTGAGCCCTTCAGCTACCATGTCTCCCTGCATACTTGGTCTTGCCACTCAGACTTCCTCAGAGCTGACTATTTCTCTTTAGGGACTTTGATCCAAAAGACCTATTTTAAATATCCCATTGCCTCTACTGCGATGATGTCATCACCACCACCACTACTATAAACTTAGGTCTCTGACAGCACTACCCACTGAACCTCCAATTTACCCCTTGCAGGACAGACAAACTTCTAGATATGTCATACTTCTATGTTTCAGAGTAAAATGGAAACCTATCCTCTCCCTAACTATACCAAGCCACTGATAAGTCTACTGTGATGGGGCTGCCCCTCGTTAAGAAAGGGAGGTCTTCACTGTGATGGTTGCACCTTGCTTGGGGAGGGAGAGTGTTGCTGAGACAGTCTTTCAAAGTGGTTGCTTCTAGATTCTCAAATGCAAAATGAGGCAAAACAAAGTCCTTAGGTTTGGCTTTGTCCTCAGCCTCACTTCCAGATGGGAGACCCTGCTTTTTCCTGTCCTCAGCATCACTTCCGGATGGGAGACCCTGCTTTTTCCTACCTTTATCCCATTTTTCCCTACACTCAGTTTGGGCTGGAAAGGTGATATCTCCCCTACCTCCTTCTGCCTTTTCTGGGCTTTCCCTGTATCAGGTCCTCCTCCTTCCCAGAGTGGAATTTGCCCTCCCCTTTTCCCCAGGGTTAAAGTGGAGAATGGCTGCCAGGTAACCTGATTTATGGGGACAGGAACAAAAACACATCTGTTTAATATTTTCAAATTATTACCCCAGTTACCCTGGCATCTCAGAGGGTAATCACTGGTCTCTGGGGCTCTCTGGGTCCCTTTATAGTAGTGTGGCTCAGAGCAGATGGAAAGGAAGATTGACAAGGGCTCTCAGATACCTCCCCCACCTGTCTCACTGCTCCACCCTCTTTCTTGGTCATCATCCCTCCTTCACAAGCAGCCTAAAACCAAAGTGGCAGCATTCACTCAAAATTAGTTGGTATAACTAATAAACAATACATTCAAATTTTGTCCTCATTGATAACATCAATTATGTGTAATGTATTACTTAAAAATTGGATTGAGGAAAAGTAAGCTAAAGAACCCAAACTAACAGGCATACTTTAAAAATACTGAATATTTGATTTGTAGACTGTGCCTTTCAATTTTAGACTATCCTCGAAGAAGAAAGGGGAAGCTTTTGTGAAAGGGAACAAATTAGTAAGGAAATTAACAGCAGGGGGTCAAGTAACAGAAGTAGCAAGAGGAAGCGTGGATCTCTGTAGCAATGACTACACTCTCATGCCCCATTAGCTATATGCTAATAAAGTGAAGCTCAGTGTGTATCTCTCTCATTTATTTTTTTGTGGGGGGGATGGGTATTGGTGATTGACCCCAGAGGCATTTTGCTTCTGAGAACCCCCGCCCCTCCCACCACCTCCTGACTTTTTTTAAAAATAGGATCTTGCTGAGAGTGTCACTATGTCGCTGAGGCTGGTCTTGAACCTGCAATCTCCCTGTCTCAGTCTCTCAAGTACTGGGATTACAGGCATGTGCCACCATGCCAGGCTATAGTGTTTATCTATTATACTAAGATTTTTTTTAAATCTGTGTACCTTGTCTTAGAGCCAAATTAGATTCTGATTGTATGAAAAAAATTCTCACATAAACAGAGATGTAGATGAAGAAATCAACTTGTGCACCATGAACTCACTGGAGAAGCAGAAAATAAAATTAAACTAATAGCCCAAAAGGAGAATATAAAATAGAAAAAAAGGGTCCCTTGTTTGAGATTATCATTACCATCTGGGTTGGGAAACATTTGATTCCAATTCCAGAAGCTTGATACCAGAAATAACTTATAACTAAGGACATATGCTGGAGAATTATCAGGAGTGACAGAGTTTTTACTTGTATTTAATATCTATATCACAAAATGATAAAGCTGGTAAAAGCCTCCAATGATTACACCCCAATTCTTCTTCCCTTCCCACCCTATGGAAGTTCAGAAACCACTTCTGATAAGTAGAGAATTCTTTAGACTCTCTTCCCTTTGAAGCAGAGCACTGGACACATTGAGCTGGGAGTCTATTCACAGTGTATCTAAAATTACTTGATTCCTTTTTTTTTTTGGGGGGGGGGTACTGGAAGTTGAATCCAGAGGCATTCTACCTTCAAGCTACACAAGCCACAACTCCCCAGCCCTTTATATTTTATTTTGAAACAGTCTTGCTAAGTTGCTGGGGGACCTTACTAAATTGCTGAGGCTGTCCTCAAATCCATCATTCTCTTGTCTCAGCCTCCCAAGTACTGGGATTACTGGCAGGTACCAGCACACTGGCCAAGTATTTGATACTTACCTCAATCACTACTACCTGGTCATATTGAAAAAAGCATCTCACTTGGAGTTTCCACTTCACTACTTCCTTGGTGACCTTCAGCAATTTACTTAAACCACATTAGTTTACTCATTTTTAAATGGGATAATATTAATATATTGATCCATGAGCAATGTGTATGAAAACTATATTGTAATACTACATAAGTTTGAATTTGAGAGCTTCCAAATGCCAAATGGGGTGGTCACTTTGATTCACAGAGAAATAAAATAAATGGCAAGGAATCAATGATCTGTATCGGAAGCAGTATAAAGAATCTGAACTGGGGTCTTGGGTAACCCCCTGATACAAAATAATGGGGTTGTTTTTATTATTATTTAAAAGCCCCCTTTGGGAATTCTTTCATACAGAAAATCTCTTAATTTGCAATCTTTAATCCTCATATCATTAAAGTAGAGGCTACATCGATTAGAGGAAATATATCTCTTCCTAGGTTTTCAGTAGCATTTTTTTTTTCTTTTGCTTAAAGGAGGTTGCTGCTTTAGAGTGGGGGAGGAAGCTAAAAATTTTAACCCCTTTAGTCGGATACCTTTTCTAGAAGCTGGCCACTAGGTCTTTTTAGATTTTTCCTGAAACAGGACCAAGTTGAATTTCGATGACCCAATAACTTGGTATTGAAGGAGTTAAAGGGTCCCCCACACCCCTTTGCCTGAATCGTTCTTTTGTGTACACAGCTGCAGTCGAGCATGGGTCGGAGAGGAAATGGTTAGAGGAAGAGCTGGTTTTCAGACGCGGCGAGTCTGTGAGGGGGGCTGTGGGGTGGCCTGGGGTTTTTACATGCCAGATGTAGGCCTGCCCGGGTGCCTGCCTGGAGCCGCCGGCGTGGTCATGCCGCGGCCCTGTGTGAATTGAGGCGAGGTGATGAGTTAGCGGGTTGCCATGGCGATGAGCTGCCCACGTGACCCGGGAGCTGGGCGGGTCCTCTGACGTCAGCGGCAGTAGGGCGGGGCACAGGAGGGCGGGGCGGGGCGGGAGCTGAGCGGGCGCGGAGAAGGAGCGAGCGGGCGGGCGAGGAGCAGGCAGGCAGGCAGGCAGGAGGCGGCGAGCCGGCGGAGGCACGGATCCTGCACGGAGCACCCGAGCGAGCGGAAAGACGCAGCCACCTTCCTCACCAGCCAGCCCACAGCGGTTTGTTCCCTCTCTTGGGAGTGCGCCAATGCCTGGGCCGACCCAAACCCTGTCCCCAAATGGCGAGAACAACAACGACATCATCCAGGATAACGGGACCATCATTCCTTTCCGGAAGCACACAGTGCGTGGGGAGCGTTCCTACAGGTAATGGGGCTGGCACCCGGGCAGCGCAGGCCGGGGACCCTGCGGGGCGCGCGAAACCCCCACCGGTTATATAATGGAGCAGACACTGCCGGTGACCTGGGCTGCAGACATGCCTTGTTGGTGAAGGCAGTTGTGACCCTACGGTATCTGTTTCCATGTGTCATGTTAGGTCTGCATGGAGGCTTCATGATTGCAGTGGAAAGCATTTGTGAATAGGTTCGCTGCCTGCAAGTGGTCTCCCTCCATCTCTTTCCTTTCACATTGATAGAAATGCATGCTATTTCCCACTCTCTTCAAAGGGAGACAGGCTGTAGCACTTCCTTTCCTCCTTCCCTTTTAGATTTTAAAGGAGCCATTAGATAGCTGTGCTTACAGGCGGAAAACAAATGGGTGGATGGCGAGGAAAAAAACGTTTGCGCTTAACCTGGAGAGTGTGTAGGAAAGATGGAATCCTCTAGATTAAGCTGCAGTCTATGATGTTAAACCGCCAGATTGATGGAGCTTTGTAAGAATTCTGCTCGCTGATTGGTGCAAGGATTGACAGCAGAGGTCACAGTGTCAGACATTCACCAAAATTTTCTCCATCAAACCCTAGGTTTATTAGAAAGAGACTGGACTGCAATAAGCCTGAAAAAAACCTGGGCGCTGTTATGCATTTTCTTAGGAGTTTATGGCCTCCGCATGGGTGGGGGAGCCAGCCCTTCTTCCTTATTTACAGTAGAAAGGTAATTCCTGGTATTTTGCTGAGGTCTGATTTGAGGATGGGAATGATCTTGGTCATTCTATTGTGAGTCTTTTGATTAATGAGTTGGTCTGTATGGTTGGCATCATTTTTACATTAACATATCTGGCAATATGTTCCCGTAGATAAGCTCATTAAAATTGTTTGCATTGTTTGATAAGGATAACAATGTAATGGAGAATGCAGCTAGGATCTTAGGCAGCTCAAGGCCAGACTTAAAGAGAGACTGATAGCTTCAGTGTATTTCCTCTGAAGTTCTTTTGTACCCCAGTAGTTATTTTTAAATGTTACCTTGATAATCGCTAACAATGCTTTTGCTTTGAAGCAGAGCACACATACCTCTAGAGCGCATCCTCTCAGCTAGTGAGCAACAGGAAACAACCCCTTGGTTTTTTTTAAGCGTTCATCTGAACATTTAGATGGTATTATGGATAGAAGATTTTCTGTGTGTATTAATGTTGTGTATCATAAAATAGGGCCAAATAGTACTGCACTCCCTTTCTCTTTGATCAAAGATGTGCACTATTTGTTGACTAAAAAAAAAAAAATTATAAACAACCTTTGCCCTGTCATCTCTGGCAGTTACATAAATACTTGTAGTTAATTTTGGCTATGCCCATGAGGTCACCAAAATCTCATGCCTTCGGGTTCCAATGAATGTGTCGACATGGCATCCTTACAGATTTCAAGAGCTTGTTATTCTCTTAATGTAAACCAAAATTGGTCCACAACTTCTAGGACTCTCCTTTTAGAGACACTACGATTGGAACATTGGGCCCCTTCTCTCCTTATTCCTCTATCTTTCTGCTGCTCTGTGAGCATCCCAAAGTATAAAAATAGAATTTAAAAACAAAAACTTGAGTTTGCTTTTACAACACATGCGTATGAACTGTTCTCATAGGTAATAAATTTGAAGCCCTCATTTCCAAAATTATTTGATCTCAGCTATCTTGGTAGCAGTTGCTTTTAAAATGGAGTTCAAATTTTACCATGTAGGCCAAAGGAAATTGACTAGTTGGAATTTATTATGCATACTTGAAATGGCAATGGAAAAATCATTTGACAGAAAGGTTAAATACTAGCTGAGTGTGGTGGTGCAAGCCTATAATCCCAGTACTTGAGAAGCTGAGACAGGAGCATCATAGGTTCAAGGACAACCTCAGCAAATAGTGAGATTCTCAGCAACCTATTGAAACCCTGTTTCAAAACAAAAAATTTTTTTAAAAAGGGCTGGGGGTGTAACTCTGAGGTAGAAAGCCCTGGCATTCTTTATTTTATTTTTGCGGTACTGGGGATTGAACTCAAGGGCATTCTACCTCCGAGCTATACTTCCAGCCCTGTTTTTTATTCTTTATTTTGAAACAGGGTCTCACTAAGTTGCGGAGGGCCTCACTAGGTAGCTGAGGCTGATAACAAACCTGAGTCCTCCGGTCTCAGCCTCCCAAATGCTGGGATTACAAGCGTGCGCCACCACGCCCCCGGCTTAAACTGAATTTTAATAATGATGTGACTGAACAAATTCTTAAATTCCTGAGAGTATCATTGCATTTGCATCTTATGTAATAGAATTACTAGATGCTATGGTATGGGATGCCACAGGTTAAATGGAGAAGGAAACCTCCAAAATTTATTTTATTATACAAAAGGTGCACTTGGAGACAGACACACTTGGCCTGTTTCTCTTTCAAAGTGGATGACCAGTATACTATAACTACCACTTATTTTTTGGAGAGACATAGGGAAAGGAAAAATGTGACACATTTTTCTATCCAGGAAACATTCCATCATTATTTTGGCATCCCAAGACTAGAATAATATAGCCATATATTTGCTGAGGAAACTTGGGAGGCAATTTGAAAGCCATAGTCAAAATTTAACCAGATAAAAGTTTTACTTTGGCTGTAGGTTCAGGATAGCCCTCTACAATGAGATGTGCTTGGAAGTTCTCTGTGGTGTCCTTTGGGGGCCTGGGTGAGCCCAGGTCCTTGGCAAGACCAGAGACAATTCTGATCCTGGCTATTTTATTGATTGCTAGGTAGGATCCCACCAGGCCCTTCATCTTAGGCTTTTCCCCCTTACTTTTACTTACTACATATAAAGATATTCCATCACATGTTGTGAGGTTAACTTCAAACATTTTAAACAATTTCTTAAAAGCGCTATATAGCCTGGTGTGGCACATGCTTGCAATCCCTTGAGAGATAAGAGGATCCCAGCTTCGAGACTAGCCTCAGTAGCATAGCGAGACTCTTAGCAACTTAGCAAGACCCTGTTTCCAAACAAAAAATTTTAAAAAGGGGTGTAGCTGAGAAGTAGAATGTCCCTGGGTTCAATCCCTAGTAACACACACGCACGCGGGCACACATAGACACAGACACACACACACAATGTAAATATGGGAGGAATGCCATTATTATTGAAAAGGGACTCTTTCAGAAGCTCTCACAGGAACACACCTCTCCTTGCTGGCAGTGCAGGAGAAAGGAGAGGAAGACACCTAGAGAACAGGATGGTGCTCCAAGCCTTGCTAATGGGTAGGCAGTCACTCTTCTATTTTTATAGCATTTGTACCAGATTGCTCACAAATAAAAGTCAGATGTGGTTCCTGACCCAGACTCGTAACCCAGGTATCCATTAGTGTAAACAGAGCCCATTTTCACAGCCTGGAGTAGAAGAGGTGGTAAATTATCATGGAAAATCATTTGCACTTTGATTAGAGAAGCAAATTTCATTTGTAAAATTTCCCCTGAATTAGTAATTTCAATTAAAAACAGCAAGTGCAGAAATGGCTCAGTGGAACCCTGTGCACATTTCCACCACTCATGTCTGCTGCTGTGTTATCATCAGGGCCTAGCCTCAGCCCCCTCACTACATTCAGGAACGTATATTAGAAATTCATGTATTTTAAGAGCTGCTTAAAAGATAAATGTGGTGAGGGCCATCAGAGGTGACACTGTTTAATTCACAGAGCGAATGAGTTGTGCTCTGGTTCTCCCTGGAGAGGATACTCCCCATAGCTCTGTTCCATGCAGATGCTATTCAGAAATGAGATTTATTAACTGGCCCTCTGCTCACTGCATCTTTGTTTGCCTACTTCAGGCTTTTGAGAATGAATGTATAAGGCTAGAGAACTATTTCAAAATAGGTGTTTGAACATGTAACTACAGTAACGTATGTTTCTGAATACTAAAAAAAAAAAAAATTACTTGGCCCCAGGAAATGGATTGTAAAGAAAGTCAAAACTAAAATGTTGGCTAAAACATTAGGCTTTGCCATTTTGCTAGGGAAGTGGGGGACTGTGGATTGAACTCAGGGACGTTCTGCCTCAGAGTTACACCCCCAGCCCTTTTGTTTTTTATTGGGTCTCACTAAGTTGCTGAGACTGGCCTGAAACCTATAATCCTTCTGTCTCAGCCTCCCAAGTACTGAGATTACAGGTGTGCCCCACCAATTTTAAAAAATGAACTGTTGTTAAGGAAAATAAAGGGAAATATCATTGGAGTAGACATATATAAGATGGAGGTGTGAAAGTGTGTTTTATTCAGTAGAAGCTATTGAACACTTTTACCAGAATGTAGATTTTAGATCATATCCTCCAAAACAGCATAAGTCTAGCTTCACGTGTCTCCATTATGTATGTGTTAGTACTGCCTGGGTTTAATATGACCAAAGGAGGTTTTTGAAAATATGATTTGGTCTTTAATATTTTTGATGCTTTCTTAGGTGCCCCAACTCTTGCCTCTGGAAAGAGGTTCCCCCTGTAGTTGGTCTGGTATCTTAGCAAAGCAGTGATAGATGATTGCCCTCTAGAATTAGAAGGTTGATCTCCCTGAGTAGCAGCTTTTCTGTCTTTTGGGGACCTATTGAAGCTCTGGTGAATAATCTCTTAGATTAATGGAGTGGAATAGGAGTATATTGGGACTTGCCTATATATTTCATTTGGACCAGAAAAGTAATTCAATGCATGTTTGAGAGTATGCTTTGGCCAAAAGCTGTGCCAGATGCCCCTTCAAGGACCTTGAGTTCTAGAGAAGTCAGAGGTATAAACAGCTCATTTTGTAGCAAATCTACATTGCTGTCAATATTTTGCTTAGTCTGATAGCCAAAGTGGTTTGCATTTCCTGAGCCCACGGTGACTCAAAGTAAGAAAATATCCTCAAGGCCAGTATGCTGTAGGAAGTGAAGTCACTGTGGGAAACCAAATATACTGGTGAGAAGAGTGTAGGCTTTAAAGTCAGGCAGAATTTTCATTGCCCTGGCCAGGTGCGTACTTGCTGGGCAGTCATGGGAAATAAGGCAGGAGCATTGAAAGGCAGGCAGGGGAGTAGGAACATGGAAATAGGAAACCACTGTAAACTCATTACCCATCAAACAGCATAATGAAAACAGAGCTATGCTGGAACGGATCTCCTGTTTTGAAATGAGAGTTAAAAGGAAAATGGGGTCCAGAATTACTTAATGGAGTACTTAACATTCTCTGGGAGAAATCAAGGCCCCTACTGTGCAGGGATCAGGCAAGGTAGATGGATGGTTCCTTGACTCAGGGCACCTCTCCCTGTGTGGAAGCAATGAACAAGGCAGGTACATAAGTCAGACAGTGGCTTATATATTTGCAGTTGCCCACTTGCTGGCTAGTAGTAGTAGGAGCAGCGAGTGTGGAGTACACAATTCTGATCCTCCCAAACTCAGAGCAAGGTGTCTGGTACTTCAGTTGTACAGATATGGCTGATGCAGTTGCTCAGAATGTTCTATAGGATTCCTGGGCCAGTTCCTCCCTGTTAGAAGGGGTCACCTTGATGGTAGCCCCTGAAATGGACTGGAGCATTTACCGTAGGTCATGTGTTTATTTCTGAATTTTGTCAATTTCACTTTAAAGAAAAAATTGGTGTATACCTCTCCCATGAAAAATATCTTTTCCCACAGTGAAATCTGTTAGAATAGTTTCATTCTTCTTGACCTAGGTTATCTTTCAGCTATCCACCTTTAATACCAAAATAAATATTTCATACATAGCCAATATGTTAAACATTATTCCAATAAGCCCTTTTCATGTGTAATACTCTACACACATTCCGTGGATATTCTATGAACTGTGTTTTATAGCTCATTTTAAAATTGTTCATTTATCTTAATGTTTCTGGCCCTTAGTGTTTATTATGACATTGAGAGAATCCTTTCAAAATGGAAACCTACAATTCACGTAGGCCCCCAAAAAATTATGTATATGTATATGTATATGTATATGTATATGTATATGATTATGTGTATGTATATGTTGGGTGTGACAGTGCACCGCTATATGACTTTTGCCTTAATGAATCAAAGAAATTTCTCCTAAATATGTTTTTGCTATACACAACTTCAAAGATAATTGTTTATCTTAATGAAAATAAATCATTAATGAGGTAAAGCTTGAGCAGAGTTTTATAGGCCACTAAGAAGTAATTTCTTAGTAGGTTACTAAAAAGAAGGGAGAAACACTTGTTCATTTTCAATGTCAAATCTCCCCAGGCTAAGTGGGATTTTGCTCACTTGAACCAGGACAGACTTTTGTTTTTTCTGAAGGGACAGAAGTTGGTGACAGATGCATAGGATGATCAAGTTGATGACAGCTTTTAATGATGGCATGTGTCCTTTAAGAAAAAACTATCTAAGCAAGAGCTCGGTCCTTCTGGTGTTTCTAGTCCTTGCTTGGTTCTGGCAGGTAGAATAACGGTTCCAAAAGAATCTGATTACAGTCATGACATTGGAACAGAAAAAGAATAGGGCAAGAGATTGAAAAAGAGGGAAGAATACATCATGTGCATGTGCAGGCATGCAGGTAAGCATTGATGTGAATCTATAAACTTGGGATCTTTTTCCAACATGTAGTTTGATATCAGCACTGTAACATTGTATAAAGCAGACAGACCTTATGGAAACACAAATTTTAATTGTGTCATTTATGGCCTGTTTCTTGTTGCATAAGCATAAATGACAGTGCTCTTCATGGGAGGTGCACTTCAGATTTCTGTTATCCCATTTCATTTTTCCTAGGAATAATGCTGTTTTGTTTTCCTTTAAAGACATTAGTTCCTTGTTCTTTTTTTCTTTTCGTTTTTTGCACTGTGGATTTTTTTTCTTTTTATTGGTGCATTATAATCATATATCTTTGTGAGGTACAAGCTGGTAGAGGCATACATGCACACATCTTTCATTTAACCCTTCCCCAATTCCCACCCTACTCCCTCCCCCTTCCTCCTTCTCAAGTTCAGTTTAGTGATTGACTTTGATGTTTGTGAAAGTACATCATGTGCATTAGGGTGTCCCCCCCCCCCCATCGCCTTCAGTTACGTCACCTTCTTTGCTCACCTAAGGTTTCTCCTTCTTAATCTACAGTCCCTCTTATGACCCACTTTCTCCCTAGCTTCCACATATTAGGGAGAGCATACATACAATTTTTTACTTTTTGTGACTGACTAATATCATTTAACATAATGTTTTCCAGTTCCATCCATTTCCCTACAAATAACATGATGTTGTTCTTCTTTGTGGCAGAGTAAAATTCCATTGTGTACGTATCCCATAGTTTTGTAATCCATTCATCTATCGATGGATATTTTGGCTGGTTCCATAGTTTGGCAATTGTGAATTGTGTGGCTATAAACATAAATACATAAATATAAATGAAATGTTTTCCATTCTTTTTAGTAGATACCCAAAAGTGGTATTGCTGGATCATATGGTAGGTTCATTCCTATTCATTTGAGGATCCTCGATACTGTTTTCCAAAGTGGTTGCACTAATCTGCAGTCCCACCAACAATATATTAGGGTTCTCATTTCTCCACATCCTTGCATTTGTTGTTGTTCATGTTTTTAATGATTGCCATTCTAATTGGGGTTAGGTGAAATCTCAGGTTAGTTTTGATTTAATCTCTCTTGATTACTAATGATGTTGAACATTTCCTCATACATTTATTGGCTATTTGTATTTCTTCTTTTGTGAAGTGTCTATTTAGGTCACTTTCCCATTTTTTGAGTGGGTTGTTTTCTTTACTGTGAGTTTATTGAGTTCTCTGTATATTCTAGATATTATTCCTCTATCAAAGGAATTGGCAAAAATTTTCTCCCATTCTGTGAGCTCTCTGTTGAGGTTCTTGATAGTTTCCTTTGCTGCACAGAAGCTCTTCAGTTTAATGCAATCCCATGTATTAATCTTCCTTTGAATTGCTTGTGCCTTTGGGGTCTTGTTGAGAAAGTTTTTACCTGTGCCTGTGTGTTGAAATGTTGGAACTACGCCCTCTTAAAGTTCATGCTGAAAACATTGCAGAGAATTGAAATAGAAGGAACATACCTCAACATCATCAAGGAAATATACAATAGGCTCACAGCCCACAACATACTAAACAGGGAAAAATTGCAAGGGTTCCCACTGAAAACAGGAACAAGACAAGGATGTCCATTATCACCACTTTTGTTCAGTATGGTACTTGACACTAGCCAGAGCAATATGGCAAGAGAAGGAAATCAAAGGGGTACAAATGGGAAAAAAAGAACTAATACTATCCCTGTTTGTAGATGGCATGATACTATACTTAGAAGACCCAACAAACTCAACCAAAAGGCTTATAGAACTGATCAACAAATTCAGCAAAGTGTCTAGATACAAAATCAATCTTAAAAAAACAGAAGCTTTCCTCTATGCCAACCATAAATCCACTGAAAAAGAAATCCAGAAAATTTTCTACTCATGATATTGCCCCGTAAAATAAAATACTTAGGAATAAACCTAACCAAGGAGGTAAAAGACCTCTACAGGTTCTTTGTTCTTGATATAACATAGCCCTGAGTGGTAATTTTTCAAAAATACCAGAGACATTGGCATTTCTGGGAGACTTTCATATATTCACAGTTATACTCTGATTATAAACAGTGGTAGCTTTCATTTAAGAGCCTTTCATGATTCCTGGCAAGATTTGTATTTGATGCCCTACAAATCAGGAGAAAATGGAACTACAAAAAAATGGGGTCAGTTGGGTGTGGTGGTGCACCCCTGTAATCCCAGTACTTGGGAGGCTGAGACAGAAGGATCACATGTTTGAGATCAGCCTCAGCAACTTAGTGAAACACTCACTAAGCAACCTAGCGAGACCCTGTTCCAAAACAAAAAAATAAAAAGGGCTGGGGGTACATGGTGTACTTTCACAAACATATCAAAGTCAATCACTAAACTGAACCTGAGAAGGAGGGAGGGTGAGGGAGTGGAGTGGGAACTGGGGAAGGGTTAAATGAGACATGTGTGTATGTATGCCTTTACCAGCTTGACCCTAACAAAGATGTATGAATACAATGCTGGGAGTGTAGCTCAAAAGGTAGAATGCTCCTGGTTTCAATCGCTAGTACCAGAGGTATGTGTGTGTATGTGGGGAGGAGGGATCCCTTCTTTCTGCCTGCCATCTACTCCCTTTTTGGAATGCCAAATCATGTTTTTCAGGTTTATAATAATGTAATTTTAAAAAATTCCCACAGTTGGATTTTATACAATTATTATTATATTAAAATTTAAATCAACTTTCTTCATCCAGCAACCTTACTGAGTACCTTCTAGATGCCAGGCTTCAGGCCAGGCCTTTGGAATACAAAGATTAATAAGCCAGCCTCTCCTTGAAGGAGTCTCCAGAGGCCTAGGCAGCAGCTGGAGAGAGTGCCTGGTGGGAGGGATCCAAGAGGGGGGAGACTCCCACACCTGGCCTTGGAGAGTACCCAACGTGTGTCCATTTTTTCTGGAATGTGGCTTTTATTGACTCAGAAGTCTTCAGTTGGTTTGGTTGTCTTAATAAAAGTAATTTTGTGATTATTGTACTTATACTTGGTAAGATCAAAAGTACCACTCCTATAATTTCCAAAAGCTTTCAGAGCATGTAAGTAAAATCTATGTTTGAGTGTGTTGTGTACCCTACCAAAACTTTTATATATTACCAAATAAAAATATTTTATATAAATAAATTTATATTTACAAATATATTTTATATAAATGTATTTATATACCAAAATTTTATTTAAATAGCCTTAAGGTGCAAATTTGAGCATGGTTGAATGACTTTTTTGGCAGGAAGGTCACTTACAAAAAGTCCCTTGAGGAAAAGTAAAAGGCTTATCTGTTTTGATCCCTTAATTTTTATATGTAGTAACCATCACTAGGTTAAAAATAGTACATTACTGTTTGCTGACTTTTATGTAAATAGGAAAATGAGACTATAGCTTCATATTTACTTGATATGCATGGAGAAACTGAAAGAATAGAAACTAATAAGGTGGAAACTGGGCAGAATAGTCACTAGGTGCCTTTTTATGAAAAATTGGAACTATACAAATGCATTACCTAATCAATCGGTGGCATGTCATTTAGCACTTTAATAGCATGGATTTAAAAAGTTAAATGAGTTTGATTTTTAATGAGTTTTACATGTTGAATTATGTTAGAAAACATCTTGAAATGTTCATGGGCTTACTAAAGTCACATGGAGGATATTAAGCGTTTGCCTCTGCAAGTCCCTTCCTTGCGTTAAAGCATCACAAGTCACAGTTGAAGTGAACTCTTCCAGCATCTGCCTTGTGTGGCCCTTGAGGTTTCACACTTAGCAAGCCCCCATCCACGTTTTGTTTCGTTTTCTCCAGTGCACTCTGGCGCAGCCTGTGATGTTTTGGGTGGTGTGTCCAGCCTGCTTAGTATGCTCAGTGAATCTTGTGCTAACCCACAATAATCCTCTCTTTATTAATATTAATATCCTCTTTGCAGTCTTGTTTTCTTCTCACTTACTGAACACCTGCTGTTTGTTAGGTACTGTACAGGGCCCTCCCAGTGAGATTACGGTGATTGCCATATTTTAGCCACCCTTATCTCCTGCCTGAGGGCAGATCAAAAGCAAAGTCAACCCTTCAGTCATTACATGCTCCCAACCCACGATGACACCAGGAAAGCAGTCATCTGCATTCACCATACTCTGAGGCAGCCTCCTCACCCACCAGTCTGGGTGACCTCTGAGTGGACCCCAGGGAGACTAGCCAAGTAAGAAAACACAAAGAAAAGGAAGGAGGGCTTCGCATACATTATCCTTGCGGTAGGATCACTGTCAGCAGTGGTGAAATAGAGGCTGTGGAGCTTGTGACCTGAGTCTCTGCTAGAAAAGGAGGAAGTAGAAGGCAGGCTCACTGATGGAGGTGGGGGGCAGGCATGTCAGCATAGAGGAGGGGGAGGGTTTTTTGGGTGAAAGTGTTGGAGGCCCCATATCTTTTATTCCCTCTCTCTCCATGGGTAGAGTAAACCTTCTAACAGTTCTACAAGGAAAGAAGAAAATGTTAAGTGCTGTGTGAGCCTGGGCAGGGGTCCAAGGGACAGGAGGGAATGGGACCAACCATTCTCTCCCAAATCTTACTGTGGCCTGGAATGTACAGCAAGTTAAGAAGCAGGTTTAGTGTTGGGAAAGCTGATTTTTTTTTTTCCTCCCCAGAATTTCTGGCAGACAGTACTGTCACCCCTGATGTTCACATGAATACAGGGAACCAATTTGCAGCCCCTGCCATGAGTGTTATTGCCACTTCCTCGGCTCCGGGTCAAGACTTGCTCTACATGGAAAAGATGGCCTGGACCACTTGGCACCTCCATTGCTGCCCAGCGTTATGATCTAGGACAATTGTTTGTTTTTTTAGCCTCTCTAAGCTTCATTTTCCCACTGTGCACATGGAAATAAGAACAAGTTAGTTCATGGGGTTCTTACATGGATTAAATGAGATACAGAACATAAAGTACCCCAAGTGGTTCCTGGTACAAAATAGATTTCATAAAGAATGTGCTAGTGTTATTGCTTGAAGTTTAAGTCTACTCTTTTACTCTGGCTCTGTAGTAATCAATAATCTTTGTGTCCTATATACCCGGTGTGATACTTGGCACAGGAAATGTTTATTAAAAATCCAAATTGGAGCCGGGCGTGGTGGCGCACGCTTGTAATCCCAGCATTCGGGAGGCTGAGACCGGAGGATCCGGGTTCGCGGCCAGCCTCAGCCACCTAGTGAGGCATGCCGCAACTTAGTGAGACTCGGTTTCAAAATAAAGAATAAAAAATAGGGATGGGGGTGTAGCTCAGAGGTAGAGTGCCCCTGAGTTCAATCCCCAGTACTGCAAAAAAAAAAAAAAAAAATCCAAATTGAATCTGGAAAAAATTCAAACCAATTATACCATAGTCTTTTCCCCCCTCATTGACTTGTGAAGAATTCATTTTGTACAGTAAACTGCATTCATATGCAATACATGATTCAGTGTAGTATATTTGGTAGTGTATTTCCTGAAGTCATTATTGATACAGAACGTTTTCAGCACTCCCTCAAATTCCTTGTAACCTTCTCTGTCCATATCTCCTCCTTCCACAGCTCCAGGTACCACATATAGTTTCTGCCTTTGCATATTATATTCCATTTTATACCAATGGGATTATACAGAATGCATTCCTTAGTGTCTGACAGCTAGCTTTGACTCAGCATAATGAGTTAGAGATTCTTCTATACTGAGTCTATATGCAGGTCATTACTCTTTATTGCTAAGGAGTATTCCATCATGTGGCAATACCATATTTTGTTTATCCATTCAGCAGTTGATGAATATTTGAATTATATCCAGTGTTTAGCAATTATGAATAAAGCTTTCATGAATATTCATGTACAAATATTTGTGGGGACATTTCTCTGGGGTAAATGTCTAAAAGTAGAATGATTGGGTCATATCGCTGGTGTTTACTTTCTGTTCAAGGTGGCTGTACCATATTACATGCCTGTCAGCAAAGTGTGAGAGTTCCAGTTCACATCCTTGGCAATACTTGGTATTGTCAGTCTTTTAACTTTTGGCTGTCTTTATGGGTGTGTAGAGATATATCATTTGAGATTTTAATTTATATTTTCCTGATGACTAATGATGTTAGGTCAGGCCTTCTTTGGTGAAGTGTCCAACTCTTTTGCCTATTTTTTAAAGTTAGAGGCCAGATGTGGTGTCATATGCCTATAATCCCAGTACTTGGGAGGCTGAGACAGGAGGATCACAGGTTCAGGGCCAGCCTTAGCAGTTTATCAAGACTTAGCAACCTAGCAAGACCGTATTTTAAAATAAAAAATAATAGAAGAGTGCTAAAGGTATAGCTCAGAGTAAAATGTCCCTGGGTTCAAGCCCCAGTACCACAAAAAATAATAAATGAATAAATAAATATTAGGTCATATTATTGTTATTGGAGGACTATAAAAATATATTCTGGATATTAAAATATAGTCTTGAATTAGATTTTAATATGTCTAGGTCTTATATTCTGAACCTAAATATAAGCCCCTCAGGAAAAGGCTTATATTTTGCTTGATCTTTGTCTACAATGCCTTTTGTAGCAATTGGGTCCACAGTTCATTGGGACCAGAAATGTTTCAGATTTCTGATTTTTTTCAGATTTTGGAATATTTCCATTTGCTGATGCAGTATCCCTAATCCATGACATTTTAACATCATATCAGTGATTTAAAAGTTTTTTAATTGCAAGTTCGCAGCCAGCCTACGGAAATTAGTGAGACTCTCAGCAACCTTGCGAAATCCCATTTCAAAACAAAAAATAAAATTAAAAGGAGGTGGGGGACTGGGAATGTAGCTTGGAGGTAGAATGGCCCTGTATTCAATCCTCAGTAACACACACACACGCACACGCACATGCACACACACACACACACACACACACACACACACAAATTGGATTCTGGAGCACCTCAGATTTTGGATTTTTTTAATTGGGGTTGCTCAATCTGTGCATATGAAATGATTTAATCAAAATAGATTGCAGAATAGTAACTGCATAATTATTTTAGTTCAGAAAAAATACTAAATCCATTTAAAAAGTGTCATATGAAAGTTTTAAATACCAGAGCTGGGTTTTCTTTGGGGTCTTGATAGATATGAAATGCTCTTATAATTCTGTGGGGAAGAATGCTATAACCATGTAGATATTGTTTTCTTTGTATTGGATGTCCTCTTAATGCTAGATCAGATATTCCACTCTTAAGTTTAAGATGAAAATGTGTACAGACATGTCTTTTTTTTTTCCTTTAAATGAAACAAGGAACCAATTGCAAGGTTTGAAAATCTTGCCCAGGATAACCTACCAGTGGATGCCCCCCTCATTTGTAAATTTGAAGGCAAATATCCCCCAAATCTACCTCATTGTATTCTTATCCTATCGAACTTGGCAGTTTTGCCCCTGACTTCTCTCAGCCTCTAAGGAGAAACCCCACAAGTCAATGTGAGAGACAAGGGAGCAAGAGCCTCATCAGGTCAGGGGTTTACTTGAAAGCACCTACCGAGTGACCTTGTCTTCTTGAGAGGGCGGCATCTTTGGCTCCCACAGTGTGTTTGGGAGTCTTTCCAGCTAACCCCCAATTTTTTAACTATGTATGTTTCAAAAATCCAAAGATATTACAAAATATAAGTTTACTTAGGATATCATAAATGCCCTAAGCCTACTAAGTTGACTTTGTAGATATAACTTATTCCCTTTATCACTTAGTCATATGGTTGCCAAAACCTTTGGGCCAAATTTTAGGTGCATTACTGCCTCCCATGAGCAAAGGCAGGACCCTCTTCCTCTTGAGGCTGCAGTTGATGATTTTCTGTGCTCTGGTTGGGAGTGAGCAGGCCACAGCCCCTTGAGGATCACTGGAGACTTGGGCTGTTCTTTTGCTTTAATTGAGAATGTTCCATGAAAGGAAGCCAAATACTATTGGACAGGATGTCCTGTGATTCCCTTAGTTTACTATGGCAAAGGACAAGACTTTTCTTTTTTCTTTTTTTTTAAAATAATAAGATGATTGCTTCCTTTCCTGTTAACTAGGGATTCCAGATTGATGGTGTCCATTTGGCTTTTAGACTCTAGCTTTAGACAACTAACCCCCCCCCCAAAAAAAAACCACTTGAAGATTCAAATTAGAAAAATGTCCATGTCTTTTTATGTGAGCCAGTGATGATTTGGTCACTGTTCAAGTGACCACCAGTTCTGTTATCTAATTAACCTGAAAAAGAAGGGAGATGATCAAAGTAGAAATCCTTGGAATTAAATGTATTCAAATAAAACTCTGGAAACAGGTATATTGTGGTATACCTACACAATTAAATATAATGCAAATGTATGCGAAGAGGATAGGAAAAATATCTACAAGTGTGAACAGAAGCAAGCTGATTATTCCAAAAGTATATTATATTGTCTTAGTTTCCTATGGCTTCCCCAACAAGTTACAACAAACTGAGTGGCTTAAAATTCATTCTCTCACGGCTAGTGAAAGCAGAGGTCTGAAATGAAGGCCTTGGCAGCCCCACCCCCACTGAAGGCTCAAGGGAAGAATCCTTCCTGTCTCTTCCTGCTTTTGGTGGCCCAGGTGTTCCTTGGCTTACAGCTTCGTCACTCCAATCTCTGCCTTCTATTGTTGCACAGCCTTCTTTATCTTGTGCTTTTTCTTGGCCTTCTTTGAAGCACACTGGTCATTGGATTTCTGACCCACCCTAATCTAATATGACCTTGCCTTTACTACTTAGATCTGCAAAGACCCTATTTCAAAATAAGGACACATTCTGAGAGTTCAGGTAGACATGAATTTGGGGGGACATTCTTCAACTCTGTGGGTGTGTATGTACATGTGTGTATGAACCCATTTTTGAAATATGTCTGTAAAAGTACATAAACCCACCACACACACACACACACACACACACACACACACACAATTTAGAAAGATATGAATATAAGTGTTATAACTAAGTGATGGAATAATGGATACTTTAATGTTTTTCCTCCCTTCTTTCTCCCCCTCCTCCTTCTTCGTGTGTGTGTGTGTGTGTGTGTGTGTGTGTGTGTGTGTGTTTCAGTTTCACTAGAGATTGAACCCAGGGCATTCTACCCTTTTTATATTTTGTTTTTAAAACAGTCTCACTAGGTTGTTGAGAGTCTCACCAACTTTCTGAGACTGGTCTTGAACCTGTGATCCTCCTGTCTCAGCCTCTCAAGTACTGGGATTACAGGCATGCACCATTATTCCTGGCTTGTATTGTCTACTTTTTCTATGGTAAAAATGTAGAGATTTTTAATATAAAAATCTGTTTTTAAAAATAAAAGTAGCACTTTGATTTTAAAATAGTATTCTTTTTGCCAGTGCCATACCAGTACTTTGTTGTTTCCTTGCCTTATCAAACTCTTATGAGATATTTTAACCTTAATTTAAGAAAGAATTAATCATAGCCAGGCATG
>PVLC010002992.1:0-20935 GCA_004027655.1 Graphiurus murinus
CTCCCCCTCCGCCCCTCGCCGCCCCGCCGCGCGCAGCTCCCCAGTCTGCCTCGCCGCTCCAGCGCCGCCGCCGCCGCGCGCACCCGCCGCAGGACCGGCCCGCCCGGCTCCCCCGGGCGCCCCCTCCTCGGCCCCGCGCCCTCGGGGCTCGCAGGGACAGCCTCCTCCCTGCGGCTCGCGGCCCCGCCCGGCCGGCCGGCCCCCGCCCTGCGCCCGAGCGCGCCGAGGATGTGAGTCCTGCTCGCCCGGCCGGAGCAGCAGCAGCCACTGGCGCGCGGAGCCCGAGCGCAGCGCAGCTCAGCGCAGCTGCGGGCGCTCGTTGGGTCGCTCGCGCCGGCTGCGCGCTCCTGCCCCGGCGGTGTCCCCCCCGCTCCTCGCCGGCGCCGCCGCCGCAGCCCGCGGGCCGTCCCCGGCCGGCCGCCCCCGGCCCCAGCGCCGCTGACCCTGTCCGCCGCGGGCGGGGACGCGGGCGGAGGAGGTGCCGCCGCCGAACCCCCGGACGCGACCATGTCGGAGGTGCTGCCCTACGGGGACGAGAAGCTGAGCTCCTACGGCGACGGCGGCGACGTGGGCCAGATCTTCTCGTGCCGCCTGCAGGACACCAACAACTTCTTCGGCGCCGGGCAGAACAAGCGGCCGCCCAAGCTGGGCCAGATCGGCCGGAGCAAGCGGGGTGAGTAGTAGCCGGGTCCCCGACACCCCCTTCCCTCCGCCGGCGCCGGGGCCTCCCGGGGTCTCCCCGCCGCGGAGCCGGTCCCGACCCGCCCGGTGGAATCCCCTCCGGCAGAACCGAGGGGTCCCGCACTGCGGGGCAGGTCGGGCTGGGGCGGGCCACGGTCCGCGCCCCGCAGCCTGGGCCTCGGTGGGGTCCCCCCGGGGGCGTGGCGGCCTCTAGCTGCGGCGGAGGCCGGAGGGTTGCGCCCCGGCTTCCATCCGCGGCAAAGTTTGCTTTTTTCTCTCCCCCCTCCCATTTTGCGCAGTGGAGTCGCAGCCGCGCTCGCTGTGTAGCCCCCGGGGGGTGTCCCAGGGCTCCCCGGGGGGCGGCCGGCAACCGCGGGCTGAGAACGCGGCTCCCGCGGTGAAGGCAGGGCATTGGGGCGCCTTGGGCTTTTCACTGTGACTTGGCGCGGGGCGGGTGTGCCGCGGCCGGAGACGCAGGAGGTTCCGGGAGGACCTCCGGGGGCGCGGGGACCCCGAGGCTTCCCGACGGCTGCCGGGAGAGGCTGAGACGCCGAGGTGGAGGTGGAGGGGAGAGGGTGCGCGCGAGACAAAGCTCTGGAGGGACTGCAAGCCGGGGCGCGAGTCTCGGCGGGACGGAGAAGCCTCCTTAACAAGGAGGGTGGCCGACACCCCCAGCCATAGAGCCCCCAAAGACCGGGACAAGTGGCGGAAGAACGGGCGCGAGGCAGAGCCCCGGCAGGCGGTGATGGAGGCGGTTTCCTTTCCAGCGCAGGGAGAGCGGAGGGACCCAGGCCGCGGGTCCACGGCCCGGAGAGGGCGCTCGGGAGGGGGGCGCCGGCCCAGGCCAGGCCTGACCCTGCGTCCACCCCGCGCCTCCCCCTGGCTTCCCGCACCTCGGCACCCAGCCTAAGCCACTCGAGCGGCATGCGGGACACCCCCGGGGACCCAGAGACCTCTGCTCCCAGTCTCCTTTCTCTACCTACTAGCCTTCTTTCTAAATAAATGCACCCGGCGGGGGAAGGACGCGGCCGGTGCGCTCCTCGGCTGCGGCTGGGCAGCTGGGTTTGCGCCCTCTCGACTTGCTTTTTTTCCAGAATCCAGCGGGGACACAGGTTGGGGGGTGGGGCAGTTCAGAGCCGGGCGCCAAGCGACCCCAGGCAGCCGCCAATGAGGAGGGGGCTGTTTCATCTCCCGGGAAGCCCTCCTCCCTCTCCCCCAGCCCTCTCCCTATTTCCCGCTCGTCACTGGGCGTCACAAGAAACATCTAAGACCCCCTGGCTAGGCCCAACACGCTCACCTCTCTTTTTTCCCCCCTTTTTTGCAGTTGTTATTGAAGATGATAGGATTGATGACGTGCTGAAAAATATGACCGACAAGGCACCTCCTGGTGTCTAACTCCCCCAAAGACAATGAGTTAAGGGAAAGAATAAGAACAGCGGCGGTAACGGTTATTGGCAAAAAGCATGAAAAAGAGAAAGCAGTTTGAAATGTATTACTAGCTTGCTACCCATGATGAAATCAACAACCTGTATCTCCTGTCAGGCCGGGAGGCAGATGAGGTGGGAGGAGGAGGAGGAAGAGGAGGAGGAGGAGGAGGAAAAAAAGAGGAGAAGGTTCTGGGCTTCTCTGCAAAAATAAGAATAAAATACATAAAATTTAAAAAATTAAAATCACTATATACACACATATAAAGAAATAAAAGAAGTCTCAGTTGCAGCTATTTGTCAAAATTAATATCTATTTCTTTTTATATACGGTGAATATTGCGCAATTATAAATCTGGATTTTGAACCACTTAAAGAAGCGGCCACACCGAGTGTTTTGAGGTGTTGGCATTCTTTGCTGATTTGGCTGTTCCCAATGTTTACATTATTTAATCTTGCAAAAATGATTCTGTGCACTTGGATGTGAAATGCTGTCTAGTTTTATTTTTTTATGTTATCCTTGGATGTACAAAGAAAAATGGGAAAAAATGATCTCTGTAGATACTGTTTTATTTTGGTCATCTTTTGAAGTTATCGAGAATGTGTTGAAAACAAGAAGATAACTTTTCTAAGGAATGATACATAGAAAGGATCGTTATTTTATTTTAAAATGAATTGTAAAGCTTGTGTTTCTTTGTTGCTGCAAGCTACTTGCCCAAGTTAATGCAAATGGACACATTTTATATGTCAGGAAAAAAAAAAAAAAAACCCACCACAAAAAAACAAAGAAAAAAAAAATGCTTGAGCTTTTTCTAACCTCCCCCTGCAGTCTGTTGTGTGAGCCGCCTGTTTTTTCTCTAATATTGTGTCAGTTTATTCTCTTTAATGGACTGTAAAAAAAAAAAATGTAATCACAAGAGTGCCAAATATCTTGAAATGCCAAAAGGCATTTTGGTTTCTTTCCTTTTCCCTGTGCTCTGAGTCCACATAAAGGAATGCTTGGAGTGTCTTTTCTGTTATTTATAGGGATTCTCTTAAGGCACACCAGCTGCCCGTTTTGCATGGTATTTGCAAAAATGCCTCTTGCGTGAGGAATCTTTCACCATTTTTTTGTTTGCAACTTTGGACCTCAAGAGGTTTCCCTTCCCTTCCCAGTCCCCACTTTTCTTAATTCGATATTCTGTATGTTGCACCTTGAACCAGCACACAGGGCTATTTCTCCAATGTACAATAAAAAAATACTGTTCCTGTGTCTCACTCTTTCCTCTGCTTTGGTTTTGGGGGACTTGCTGCTCATTGCACTGGAAGGAGGGGACAGTGGCTTTGGCCTGGAGGCAACAAGGCATTGTGGAGCGCCTTTGGGAGGGCTGATGGGCTGGAGGGCCAGGCCATTCCCAGAGGTCAGGTTCACTCCATTTGGACTTGCAAGTCGGGGCTCACCCTGCTTCCCCAGGCTCCTGCCCCCCTGGGTGGGGTGGGGAGATGCTCAGGAGGCCTGGGAGGCTATCAGTCTTGTTAAGAGCAACCCTGCAGCTGACAGACCTGGATTCAGAGCTCAGCTCCTTGGCTTCCTAGCTTTGTGAATTTGAGCAAGTCCTTGAACTTCCTTGAGTCTCAGTGGCCTAATCTGTAAAGTAGGGGTAACAGCTTTCCCTCCTGTTTTTGAGGGAAACAACAACACACCACACACGGGAAGAACGTTCACTGTTGGGCCACTTAATGACACTGTTGGGCTACTATATGTCCACTTAATGTGTCCCTGAGGGCCACCTGTCTTCAAAGGCAGGGCTGAGGATGAGCTCAGCTCTTTCCCCCGTTGCACCTTCACTTTCTGGAGCTCACTGATTGCAGGTGAGCCCAGTCTCCGCTGGCCAAGGCTTGGTATCCAAAGAATCTCGGCCCCTTGTTAGGCACGGGGCAGTTCGCAGTGGTAGATCAGGCCCCTGGAGGAGGGTTTCTGCTGAAGAAAGGCCAGGAGAGGTTTTTCTCCTGGGCTGGTACCCATCTAGAAGCCCCAGTGCAGGGAGCTTTTAATGTGTTTGTTATAAAACTGTCAGCCAGGGAGTCACAACACAGCTCACGGTGACAGGAGGCTGAGTGTGACTCAGCCATCAGGTAAGAGTCCCCAGAGCCAAGGGGCAGGGGCGATGCCTCATCTCCCTTCCCAGACAGTGGAGGCCCCAAGGCCCCAGCAGGTTCCAGGAGAGCTCTTCTTCCAAGCCAGCGTTAGGAACGGCGGAGGGGCTGGAGCTCGTGCTGCCCACAGGATGAACGTGGACGCCATCTCGATTTCCCCAGGTGCACAGCCCTCTTCCGACTGACCCTGGCACTTCAGTGCTTTGCAGCTGTGGGCCTTTAACGGAGCACATGAATACCCTGCACTTCGCCCCTAAAAGGCGGAGGGGTACTGCGTTAGAGTTAGGGGCAGGGCCTGCCTTCTGTTTGGACATTAATCAGCCAAGAGGTAGGTGCAGGAGCCACATGAGAAGATTCTTTCAGAAGACAGTTTCTGCACCCAGAACACCCTGGTTTCTGTCTGTTACCACCCGATCAAATCATGGTGCAATTACTAAGCGCTTTCCCATCCATTGCTCACAGGATGGTCCCAGCCACCCGGCAATCCAGAGGGGTCCAATCCCTTTGGCAGACAAAATTGAGGCCCCAGAGGGGCTAAAAAGACCATGCAGAATCTGCATTAATTGAGCTTTTCCTGGATGCCTGGCTCCCAACAGCTCTATGACAGAGGCACCGTTATGACTGATTGTACAGTAGAAGGCAGGGCTCACAAAGAGTAAGTAACTCACGTAAGGTGACACAGCCAGCAAGTTGCAGAGGCACGACTGAAACCCGGAGCCCATGCACCGGGGGTGAGGGTGCAGAATCAACCCAGGCCGGGTCCTGACTGCAGCCCTGTCTTTCAGCCTTTAAAGGTCTCTTTGTTGGTTTGTTCTCTTGAGGCCCTGGCCATCTCTGCCATTCTGTACAACAGTGTCAGGAGCCGGGGTGGGGGTGGGGTGGGGGGCGGGGCAGGGCTTGGATGTGGTCAGCTACGGCCTGGGCCTGGAGCTGCCCTCTTCTGGGAAGGGGGCAGTGCAGGAGCCCCGGGCCAAGTTTAATAAGTGATGTATTAAACCATTCCTACTGAAGGCCTTCCTGGCTGTGAACCGGCCTTCAGCTCAGGAAGACAGAATTTGACTTTCTCTAGGACTCCATTCGGTCACAGGAAAAATAAATCTTTTAAATATACTATAACATCGGGTAAACATTTGTCGAGAAGGCACTGTGGGGACTAGGCAGATATCAAATGATACCAAGTGAAGGATATATTTGACATATCTGGATCTGCAGCAAGAAATATGGAAAAGACTACTAAAAGAGCAAGGTGGGGGAGGGTATCTCTGAACCTCCAAGCATCTACTTGAGCATCCAGGGCTGCAGGATTGAAATTTAGCTAATTGCATGCTAAATGTGTGATAAGCATGCATGCCCCTGGATTCTGCTTTGGTGGCCTGTCTAGCTTGAAGCGCTTCTAAGGGGGAAATTGTGGCCTCTGTGGAGAGCAGGGCCTGCCAGGAGGCTCTGGCCTAAAAGAAGGGGACAGATATTAGAGTGGCTGGTACATGGATTTGAGACTTAGATGACTTGGATTTGAAACCTCTATCCTATACTTTCCAGTTATGACTTGAGGCACTCACTCTTCAGCTCAAGGGTCCTCTATTTCTTTTTCTATAAGCTACGGATGATGATCACTCTCACAGAAGATCAGATGGGAACCCCTTCCATCTCCTCTGTACAGGGCCAGACATGCCATAAACAGCGGCTAAGCCGGGTGTGGGTGGCACATACCTGTAATCCCGGTACTTGGGAGGCTGAGACAGGAGGATCACAGGATCTAGGCCAGTCTCAGCAACTCAGTGGGACCCTGTTTCAAAGTAAAAAATAAAAAAGGACCAGGGATGTAGTGAAGAGGTTGAATGTCCCTGGGTTCAATCCTCAGTAACAAAAAGAAAGAGAGAAACAAGAAAGAAAAACTGCTATGAAGTGCCTGCTTTGTGCTGTGTGCCAGGCAGCGAGCTGTCAAGACCTAGCAAACAGTTCTAATTCCAAGAAGCATCTCTGCAGAGGGTTTTTAGCTCCTCGCTAAGGAACAGTCTTGGCCTCATGGGGTAGAAGAGTGGGAGGTTGGATGAGGAGATAGGGAACGGTTTGGGGGAGTCAGCCTGCCTCTCCTCAGTTCCCCAAAGTCCCCAGTCAACGCAATCCTAAGTAGGTCCATGCACTTGCTCCCCAAAGGCAGTGTCCAGAGAAGCAGCCCCTCCCCCAGCCCAAATGCCAGAAGTCCTCCTTGTTTGGGGGGAGGCTCCGAGGTACTGGAGGTGCTGGCTTCTTGCCCCGGGAAGGGATGGGCTTGGCTTTCTTTTTTTTTCTTTTTTTTTTTTTTTTTGCGGTACTGGGGATTGAACTCAGGGGCATTCTACCTCTGAGCTACACCCCCAGCCCTATTTTTTATTCTTTATTTTGAAACCGAGTCTAAGTTGCGGAGGGCCTCACTAGGTAGCTGAGGCTGGCCGCGAACCGGGATCCTCCAGTCTCAGCCTCCCGAATGCTGGGATTACAAGCGTGCGCCACCACACCCGGCTTGGGCTTGGCTTTCTGTTTGTATCACTTCTTTCCACAAGACCTCTTTCAGCGTCATTCATCTGACACACACTGATTTAACACCTACTGTGTGTCTGACACTGTGCTAGGCTGAGTATACGTGGTAGATTTTTCCTAGGTCTGAAAAAGATCCTATTTGCCACAGAAGTGAGATCAGGAACTAGGGGCTTGGTACCCACAAATTCAGCCGCTCTGGTCCTTAGTGCCGGTGTAAAGAGGGAACCAAAGACAGCTGGGTCTTGGGGACTGCCTGAACCCAAACATGAGACCTGCTTTAAAAACCAAAAACAAGCCGGGCGTGGTGGCACACGCTTGTAATCCCAGCATTCGGGAGGCTGAGACCGGAGGATCCGGGTTCGCGGCCAGCCTCAGCTACCTAGTGAGGCACTCCGCAACTCAGTGAGACTCTGTTTCAAAATAAAGAATCAAAAGTAGGGCTGGGGGTGTAGCTCGGAGGTAGAATGCCCCTGAGTTCAATCCCCAGTACCGCAAAAAAAAAAAAAAAAAAAACCTTGTTATTTTAGAATGAATTTATGTATGTATGTATGTATGTATGTATGTATGTATGTATGTATTTTGTCACTAGGGATTGAACCTAGGGGTATTTCACCTCCCAGCTATACCCCCAGCCCTATTTTTTATTCTTTATTTTGAAACAGGGTCTCACTAAGTTGCGGAGGGCCTCACTAAGTAGCTGAGGCTGGCTGCGAACCTGTGATCCTCCTGTCTCAGCTTCCTAAGTACTGGGATTACAAGTATGTGCCACCATGCCCATGAACCTGTGATCCTCCTGCCTCAGCCTCCCAAGTACTGGGATTACAAGCATGCACCACACCACTTGGCTTTATTTATTTATTTATCCATATATCTATCTGTTTATTTGGGAGTACTGGGGATTGATCCCAGGGGCATTCTATCTCTGAGCTAGACCCCAGTCCTATTATATTACTAATTTTGAAACAGGGTCTTGCTAAGTTGTGAGGGTCTCACTAATTTGCTTTGAACTGTGATCTTCCTGTCTCAGCCTCCCAAGTACTGTGATTTCAGGCAAGCACCACCATGCCTGGCCTTTAGAATGGCTTTAGAGGTACCGAGACATTAAGAAGACAGTGTAGAGTTGCCATACACCCCTGACCCAGTTTCTCCTATTGTTACCAACCGTGGCACATTTTCAAAATGAAGAAGCCAACACTAGTACATTCCTGTGAGCGGAACCCCACAGCTGATGCAGATTTTATGAGCTTTTACCTATTGTCCTTTGTTTCAGGATTCCATGTAGGACAGTACCACATTACATGCCGTCACCTGGCCTCCCCGGCTCCTCTTGGCTCCTTTAGTTTCTCAGACTTGCCTTGTTTTTGATGGAGCACTGGAGAGGTGTTTTATAGACCGTCTGACGTTTTCCTCATGGTTCAGGGTTACGGGCTTAGTGGGGGGAGAGCATGGAGGTAGTACACCATTCTCAACACGTCTTAGGAAGGGCACAGGCTACAGACACGACTCATCAGGTCACTGGGACCTTCCATCAGCTGCCCAAGGCAGTCCTGCCAGGTGTCTGCACTACAACGTTCCTCCTTTTCCATACTGTGCTCCTTGGAAGGAAATCATTGTGTGCAGTCCGCACTTAAGGGGGAAGGAAATTCTGCTCCGCCTCCTTGAGGGAGGAGTACCTCCATAAATTATTTGGGATTCTTCTGCACAGGCGATTCAAGTGACCCATTTTTCAGTAGTTTGATCTTTGCCCTGGTGCTGGGCAAGCCCACTGTGTTTTAAATGTAATCATGAGTTCCAGGCAAATGGGGGGAGGGCTACAAAATGTCCACCATGCCCAAGGTACTGCCTGATGACCGATAGGTGGAGCCTTCCCAAAAAAGAGATTAAAAAATTAATAAAAACAACTTCCTGTGGAGGAACTGTCACCCTGGTTAGAAACTGTGCAGATTTTTTTTTTTTCTTTCTTTCTTGGAAACCTTCAGGCAGCTGCTCTGGTTTATAAAATCTGCCTATTGGAGGGAAGGAGAAGGGGGGAAAAAAAAAAAAACAAAAACACTGTCGTTATTCCAGCAGCAGAGATTCTCCCAAACTGTATGCAAAAATAAATCCCCAGTGACTGGCCAATAACCCAGGAAACCTGGCAACTGGACTAGAGCTTGTGGGGTGGCCCTGGGGGACAGAGATCTTGTGTCCCGAGGTCCCAGCCCCCCTCCCCAGAGGGACCAGAAGTCTCAGAAAGATAGCCACGGAGTCTCTCCCACCCCCATCTTGCCAGTGCCTGGCCATCAATTTCCTTCAGGTTCTATGATAAGGTTTGGCCAACCATACTGTCTCTCAAAAAGGGGGGGGGTCCCTAAGCCAGGAGAAGTCCACACCCCTGGAGCCCAGAGGGTGGCCCCTGACCCAGAAACAACTGTTTTTTTTTTTTTTTTTAAACTAGAGATTGAACCCAGGAGCAATCTAATACCTCTGAGCTACAATGCTACATCCTCAGCCCTTTTTTTATTTTTTATTTTTGAAGCAGGGTCTTGCTAAGATGCCGAGTGTCTCACTAAGTTGCTAAGGCTGGCCTCCAACCTGTAAATCCTCCAGTTTCAGCCTCCCAAGTTCTGGGATTACAACTGTTTTGAGGACAAAGGGTCACCAAGGGGGTAGGGAGGTCAGGGAGGCCCCGGGAACAGTGCCATGGGAAACCCTAAGGGAATGGTGATGGGGGTGGAGACCGGAGGGGGCGAGCCAGGGTGACAGGAAGCCGGCAGGGTAAAGCAGAGAGCTGGGTGGCCCAGGGCGTCGGGAGCTTGCTCCGGGAGGGTGTTTGGCAGAAGATATTAAGTAATTATTGAATTAAATCCATATTCATTCAGCAACTCCCGGGCGGGCCTGGAGGGGGCGGGGCGTGTGCTTGGCGCCGAGAGCGAGGGCTGGCTAAAGGCCTCTTCCTGTCCAGGGACCTCGCTGCCAGGTCGGTGACCATTCAGTAACTGTGAACTTCAGGAGGGGGGAGGGGGCCCACAGGAAGTGTAGGCAACCCTTGGGGGAACCCCAATAGCTCGCCGTCAGCATCCGCCCCGAGTGTTTGGGAAAAGATTCCTCTGCTCGGCTCCGTTCCCATCCCAAGTCTGCGGGTAGCAGGCTGTGCGTCTCTCTGGGACTCCGCTTCTCCCTGTGGAAAATAATACTTGCCCGGTTGGGGCTCTGGACCGGAGACTGTCCTGCACTTTTTGCATTTAGTTCCTTTACTTTTCACTACCCTATGAGGTAGCTGCTATTATTGTCACCCCCCATTTTACAGCCGGGGACACTGAGGCGCAGAGTGACAAGGCCACCTAAGATGCCGCCGCTGCACCGCGCTGGAGCTCAGACTGAAACCCGGGCGGGCTGGCCCCAGGATCCTGGGGTCCTCGCTGCCCCCATCGAAGGAGGGGGTCGTGTAAGGCGATTCCCCACAGCTTCCAGCAGCTCCAGGTCCTGGAGTGCGGGGACTCAGGGAGTCTCCGGCGCCCATCCTCCCGCGGAGGAGGGGAGGCCGAGGATCTGCCCGGCGGTGAACCCTGGACCAGGCCAGCCGGTTGCCATGGAGACGGCGGGGCGGAGGCGGCGGCCGGCCGGTTGCCCCGCGGGGCAGTTCCGGGGAGCGCACCCCCTCCCTGGCAGGGAGTGGCCCCGAGCCCGCACCTGGGGCTGGGTTTTCCCGGCAGCCTGAGTCACGCGGCCTCTCGGACCGGGGAGACCACCAGTCCCCCTCCAGCCTTCGGAGCCTCCTCCACCTGAACTCTATCCCCCACGCACCGCGCCATCTCCAGTTCATCTGTGTGAATTATTTACTGTGTCTGGCGGCCTCCCCAGCGGCCTCCCCGCCCGCCGCCCTCCCTGCTCCTTGGCGTCTTCACATCCTGGTCCCACAACCCGTCTCTTTCTCTCTAAGAAGTTCCAGGATTGGGGCCCTGGGGAGCCTAGGGGAAGGAGCTTCCCGCCTCCCCCTGCCCTCACCTGGAGTCCCTCCTGGAAGCTGAGAGCACTGTAGCCGGAGCCAAGGGCACTGCTGCTCGGCTTGGGTCGGCTATGAACCTCGGCATCCTCCTCGGGGTATGGGGGTGGTAATTCCTGTCTTGGGTGCTTCCAGAACTGCTGACCCAACCCCACAAGGTAATGTGGAGGAATGCCAGTGCCTTGTTCCCGGCACAGTGCTATCCCCAGTATGTGTGTTTTCATTTTTACTGTGTTCCCCAGTGCTAAGCAGTCTGCAAACGTTTTCTAATTTAATGCCCACAGTGTCCCTACCAACGGGGACACTGTAGATTATCCCCATTTCATAGAAGAAGAACACTGAGGCCCAAGGGGGTCGGTTGGGGAACCTGTCCTCAGGAAGGAACCAGGAGTGGGACCTGAGGTTGGGCGCGGTGGCGCATACCTGTAATTTCAGTTCTTGGGGGTCCGAGACAGGAGGATGGCACGTGCCAGGCCAGCCTTAGCAACTTAGCAAGACTCTGAGCAACCTAGTGAGACGCTGTTTCAAAACAAAACAAAACAAAACAAAAAAACCAAAATGGGCTGAGGTACAGATCAGAGGTAGAAGCCCTAGGGTTCACTCCCCAGCCTGCTCCCCCCACTACACACACACACACACACACACACACACACACACACACACACCCCACAGTGGAAACTAAGTCCAAGCCTGGCTCTCACATCTTTCGCCCACCTGCCCAGGCCGTGTTTCTTCCTTAGCCTTCAGCCTTTCACAGGCACCAGGAGGCTGCTTGGGCACCGGTCACATCAGTGATAGCCGCACACACAGAGTGACCACCCAGCCCCTCCCTCAGTGGCTTCTGTCTGGAGTTGGGGCAGGGAGCAGGGAAGGACAGACGTGCTCGCTGCTGGTCGTGATGCAGGATGGGGCACGTGCATGTGTCTGGCCTGCGGGTGGGGAGCAGGTGGCATGTGTCTGGCCTTGCAGGAACTGGAGAGGTGGGAAGGGTCCTCTCTGCAGAAGGAAGAGCGTGAGGAGTGGACAGAGGTTGGCAAGTTCGGGTTTGCTTGGGAAAGGCCAGTCCTTTGGGGAACAAGACATTTAAGGTGGTGTTTGGGTTCTGAGGAAAGGGGTCTAGGGTCCTGTCATGGGGGTTCTTGAATAGTAGCTCAAGGGTCAGTTTGGAGCAGTGATTCTCAACTGGGGGCAGTGTGGTCCCCTGGGGGACTTTGGCAACATCTGGGGACGTTTCTGATGGGCGCAGTGTGTGGGAGGGGGTGGTGCCATTGGCCTCTTGTGGGCAGAGGCCAGGGAGGCTGCTAAGCACCCTCCGTTCAAGGGCAACCTGCACCACAGGGCTGGCCGCCCCAACCTCTGAGGTCCAGAGTCCCCGCTGAGTCTGGGTACAGTGAGATTGGGGCCGGTCACTTCTCATGCCTCAGTCCCCTCCTCTCTAGAATGGGCAGATAGTAGCAGCTAATGCCTAAGGGAACAGCCGCCATCTTTTCAGGCTTACTTAGAGCAGTTACATACAGTATCTCATCTGATGCTTATCACCCGGTGAAGAATACTCCAACTGCTGCTAACCATCCTTGGGGGTGGCCAGAGCCTCAAACCCTTTTAAACTTTTTATGTATATTCACTTGTTTAATCCTCAGGATGACTCTGTGAGGTGGCCACTAGGATAATCCCCATTTAACAGAGGGGGAAACCGAGGCACGAGGAGATAGAAGCTCCCTGAGGATAGCGTCCATCTTGTTAGCTCCTATCTCTAGAATGGCGTCTAAATATTTGTCGAGGATGAAATAAATAAGCCCTCCGTGGACTTCAGTGGTACACAGATCTCCTGAAATTATGAAGAAATGGAGGCACAGAAAGGTGGAGGGGTTTGTCTAGAGTCACACAGCAGGGCCTTTCCCCTTGCTTTCTGGCTGAGGTCCTGGGAAAAGCCCAGGGGCAGTTCCTCGGGGTTACTGGAGCCCAGCTGTGCTCCTACCACTGGCAGAGAGGGGCTGACATCTGCAGGGGCATTTCTGAGATGCCCAGAGGGTGCGGGTCTGTGTGTGGTACTTGCTGGAATCCCAGTTGGGCTGGAAAGGACTGCATCTTGGAGTCTGACCAAACTGGGCAGCTCAGTGAGCACCACACAGCACCTAGGGATTAGACTTGTGCATACCATGATGAAGGGGGGCAGATTTCAGATTTAGCCCCACCCGAATCCTGACTTCAGGGAATGCGTACCTGCAGGTGCTGCCCTGTCTCGCTAAGTTGCCAAGAGCCTCACTAAGTTGCTGAGGCTGGCTTCAAACCTGAGATCCTCCTGTCTCAGCCTCCCAGGTACTGGGATCACTGAGCCACCATGCCTAGCTGGAAACAAGGCTCTTGCTTGAGCAGAAGGGAGACATGGTATTGCCCGAGAGTGTGCCTGGAGAGAACTCCTAGACAAAGAAAGGAGCTAGTTGTTATTCCTGTGCAAGGATTGCAGTGGTGGGCTAGAGCCTAGGAATTTTAATTGGCTTCTGGCACATTCTCGAAGGTGTTTTCTTTGCTGATCCTATGCAAGCACTTCTACCTCGAGGGAGGGCCAATCAGTCTGGAGCCAAATGTCACATCTCGCCCTGTGTGACCGTCTCTGTCTGGTGATGAAGATAGGCCACTGCAGCTGTTAAGAGAACACACAGGTGTGGGGTGGGCGGAAAGACAAATCATGACAGTAACAAGTCAAGGGGCCGGGGAATTGGCTGTTTCGGTGACTCCTTGTTTTAGCCAGCTTTTTCATTGCTGTGACTGCACGGCCCAACAAGAAAAACTTAAGAGTCTTAGTGTCTGGGAGGCTGAGACAGGAGGATCGCAGGTTCAAGGCCAGCTTCAGTGATGCAGTGAGACCCTCAGTAACTTAGTGAGACCCTGTTTCAAAATAAAAAATACATAGGGCTGGGGTGGGTAGCTCAGAGGTAGAACGCTTCTGGGTTCCACCCCCAGGACCAAAAAACAAAACAGCAACAACGACAAAAAGGAATAACTTAGAGAAGGAAAGATTTATTTGGCTCAAGCTTTCAGAAGTTAGGTCCATAGCTAGCTGACTTCAAGACAGAAACTGGGGCAGCAGAGCTGGGGAGGAGAAACTTAGCTCACCGTGACTGGAACAGAGGGAGAGGGAGGAGGGGTGGGGACACTCCAGTCCCCAAGGCCACGTCCCAGGTGACGCACCTTCCCTGGCCATGCCCCAGTTCTGAACCCGGCTGTATTGCCTAACACAGGAGCTTCTCTGGGGGACATTTTACATCCGAACTATAACACTCCTCAACAGTTTTATCCTTTATGTCGTCTGTCCCGGGAGAGTCCTGGTGGGGATGGCCTGGTTGAATGGGCTCCCGGTTTCTGAGGCCGATAGGATGGTTCAAGAGTGAGTGGTAGGGAAAGGCACACATCCTGCTTTTTGTTTTGTTTTGTTTTGTGGTCCTGGGGATTGAACCCAGGGGCATTCTACTTCTGAGCTACAGCCCCAGCCCCAGCCCCAGCCCCTTTTTAAGAATTTTTGAAACAGAGTCTTGCTGAATTGCTGAGGCTGGCCTTGAACCTGTGATCCTCCTGTCTCAGCCTCCCAAATACTGGGATTACAGGTATGTGCACCTGGCACTTTATGTTCTTAATAGGTGGTAAGCCAGGAGTTAAGGTCTCTGGAGGACATCTGCCCTTTTTTGGGGGGTGCTGTCTGTCTTATTCCCCCTCAGTGTTTATCCCCGTAATCTTAAGGGATGCTGCTTTTCTTGGGGGCCCTGGCTGCCTCACGGGGTCGGCGTGGTCTGAGGCACCACGGCAGCTGTGCGGTCTGTATGCTAGCGAGGGCCTCCTGCTCCTGCAGGGCGATGTCTCTGTCATCACCCCACTGAAGAGAGAGAAGAGGTCATTTGTCCGAGGCCTCCACTCGGAGGCTGAGGCTGAGGCCCAGAAGGTCATCCCGGCCCCTCTGATGCCTCCATTGACCCGAGACTTCTGCACACATCCCCCGAGTGACCTGGGCCCCTTTTTCTCTCCTCTGGCCCTCACCTGTGAAATGGGACCAGGAATCCCAGGCTTGGAGGATGAGATCCCCAGCACCACCTAGGTGCTCAAGAAACAGCAAGTGATCTCCTTGAGCTCCCTGGAGGTCACCCTGAGATCGGAGCTTTGGGGTAACCTTGGGGCAGCGTGCAATGGAGGGTCCTAGGGGAAGGGGGTCAAGGGGAGGCAGAGGCCTGCCAGGAGCCTCTACGGACTGCCCAGTTCTGCTCTGTGAAGCAGGGCCCCACTGACCAGGGTCCCTTGTCATAGAGCTGGGCCACCCTCAGGCTGTAAAGTGGACAGGGCCCCCCTGACCCGATTTCCCAGGCAGTAAGTTGAGGGACACCACGCCCACTCTCTAAACAGTTACAGGAGCACTGACAGTGACAACAGCAGGTGGGGTGTGGTCTGCACCACCAGCTTCTCCCTCCACTCCCCCATCACTACTGTTCTTTCCAGAAGATCCTGCTTTTGGAACCTCTGCACTTTGGCCTAAGGTGCTCTCTCAGCCTCTTACCCTTCCCATTCAGCCCAATCCTACTCAGATAACTTCCAGGAGTTAGCAGAGTGGAGCTTAGTGCGCACCTCCTCCAGGAAGCCTTCCGGAAGCTCCTCCATCTGAATCCTCCCCCGCCCCCCCTTGGCTCCTACAGCCTGGGGCCTCCCTCTGTCCCAGCACTCCTCCATCAGACCATGTTTCCCTCTGGGCCAGCGGGGGAGCTCTCTTGTTTGTCTCCAGATCCCCAGGGCTTTCCACAAATGCCAGGCACACAGCAGTTCCTTGGAGGATGCTGCTGAATTAACATTGTAATAATAACAACCTCTTGCATATGTCATATCCCAGGTTCAAACGCCTTTTCAGGTAACTGTCATCCATCCTCACAGAGAGCTTGTTGTCTGAGGAAGGCAGAGGGGAGATTAGGTGCGGGGCCCAGGTGGGCCCGGCCTGCAGCCCACAGCGCGCGCCTGAGGCTGCGTGGATGCATTTGTGATATATTTGGTTTGGAGTAGGAGTCTCCTCGGAGCCTGGAGCTCAGAGCTCGGATGCCAGGCTTGCTGTGTGGGGGGTGGCGGGGAGGAGGCCTGGAAATGTTGTTCTCAAGACTCAGTGAGAGGCTGGGCCAGCTCTGCCGGGTGGTCAGGTGGTCGTGTGGGTGGTGGGTGGGGGTGGGTGTGTCCCAGGAGAGTGAGCTGTGGCCACCACCAGCTTTTTTTTTTTTTTGCGGTACTGGGGATTGAACTCAGGGGCATTCTACTTCTGAGCTACACCCCCAGCCCTATTTTTTATTCTTTATTTTGAAACAGGGTTTCACTAAGTTTCGGAGTGCCTCACTAAGTAGCTGAGGCTGGCGGCGAACCTGGATCCTCCGGTCTCAGCCTCCCAAATGCTGAGATTACAAGCGTGCGCCACCACGCCCGGCTCACCACCAGCTTTTGTTTGTGAAAGTCCATTTACCACTGTGCTGTTGATGGCATAGAATACTGAACATGCAGCCTCCCAAACCTCAAACAGGGGAATGACTAAGAAAACTATAGTCCATCCACTTGGAAAAGTTGATGGCTATTAAAAATAATGTTTCAAGCCTGGTGTGGTGGCGCAGGCTTGTAGTTCCAGCATTTGGGAGGCTGAGACTGGAGGATCTGGGTTCACGGCCAGCCTCAGCTGCTTAGTGAGGTCCTCTGCAACTTAGTGAGACTCTGTTTCAAAATAAAGAATAAAAAATAGGACTGTAGCTGTAGCTCAGCGGTAGAATGCCCCTGGGTTCCATCCCCAGTACTGAAAAAAAAAAAAAAAAAAAGTTTCAGAGCCGGGCGTGGTGGTGCACACCTGTAGTCTCAGTCTTGGGAGGCTGAGACAGAGGATTGCAGGTTTGAGGACAGTCTTAGCAAGTAGTGAGACTCTCATCAACCTAGCAAGACCTTGTTTCCAAATAAGAAATAAAATCGGGCTGGGAGTGTAGCTAGAAGGTAGAATGCCTCTGGGTTCAACCCCCAGTAACACACACACACACACACACACACACACACACACAAATAATGTTTCAGAGCTGGACATGGTGGTGCATACCTGTAATCCCAGTACTTGGGAGGTTGAGACAGGAAGATCATATTTCGAAGCCAACCTCAGCAACTTAGTAAGAACTTCAGCAACTTAGCTAGACTCGGATTCAAACTAAATAATAAAATAGGACTGGGAGTACAGCTCAGAGGCAGAATGTCCCTGGGTTCAATCTCCTGTACCAGAAAAAAGAAAAAAGTTTCAGGGACTGGGAGTGGCTCGGTGTGGAGCACTTGCCCAGCATGTGGGAGGCCCTGGGTTTGATTCAAAGTAAACTTTCCATAGTTCCTGCTATGACATGGGAAAGCACGTATGTCATATGTTCAGGGAATAAAGGGAAATATAAATTGTACCTGTGATAGAAGAGGCAGTGTCGTGGGATGGCTTGAGTCCCCGCTCTCTACCACCTGCTGGCCGGGAACTCAGGCAAGCTAACCTCTCCGTGCCTCAGTTTCCTCATCTGGAAAACAGGCAGAGTAACACTTCTACTTCAGACAGCTTCTGGGAGTTTAAGTGAGTTAATGCTTACCAAGCACTTAATACCTGCCACATATTATTAAAATTTAGATATTATAATTATTCTTATCTGCCGGGCATGGTGGCATACACCTATAATCCCTAGTCCAAGTAATTTAGTGAGATCCTGTCTCCAAATAAAAAATAAAAAAGGCTGGGGATGTCACTCAGTGGTAGAGCACCCCTGGGTTTAATCCCTAGTACTGAAAAAAAAAAAGATCATTATCATCTCAGTTATGTTAAATATGTATAAGAAAAAAAAAAGATGGAAGAAAATGTTAACAGTGTTCACTCTGGTTTTCACTTTCCCCTACCTCCTTGAATTCTCTAAATATATTTTTCTGAGGTGCTGGGGATGGAACCCAGCACCTTGAACATACTAGGCATGTGCTCTACCACTGAGCCGCACCCCCAGCCCTCTCTAAATATTCTACAATGGGGGCCAGGCATGGTGAAGTACTTGGGAGACTGAGATAGGAGGATCACAGGTTCGAGGCTAGTCTCAGCCATGTAGCGAGACTTTCAGCAACCTAGTAAGACCCTGTTTCAAATTAAAATCATAAAATAAAATAAAATAGAAAAATAAAAAGAGCTGGGGGTATCCTCAGTAACCCCCTGCCCCACATTTACAATGGGGATATATTTCTTAATAAAAGTAGTGAAGTAATGAATGATATTTCCTCCCAAACAACAACAGTGGAATATAGACTCAGGAACAATTTCCTTTTGGGCGCAAGTAGGGTGACCGAAGGGTGTCACCTCCATAATTACCACCCACAGGCTCTGAGGACACACCCATGCTAATATTTTTCTTTACTGCAGTGGCAGCTCCCAGGTAATCTTTCTCCAAACAGATCAGGCTGAGCCTTCCGTCTCTCATCTGCTTGTTTTATAATTTTATATGATGCCTATTGAAACAAATAGCCAAGCTGTTTAAATACCCACAGCCATAAACTGTCACCGCCTGATGACAATGACAATCCCCCGGGCAGGGTGCATCAGAAAGGCAACCAAATCATTCTGACCACTCCCGTCATCACCGAGCTCTCCCTCTATCCAGGGAGACAAGGGCGTTTACGGGGAAGGAAGTGCCAACTGCTGTGTAAGCCGATACGCTGGCAGTCAGCTGGCCAGGCCTGCAGCCGGCCAGAGGGAGCCAGCCAGCTGGCTGGCCGGTCAGCGCACGGCTCTGCCAAGCACATAGTAGGTGTTCAGTGCAACCGGAATTTTGTCAGCCCCAGCCAGTGTGTATAACTTTGTCCTGGGTTGTGTGTGTGTGTGTGTGTGTGTGTGTGTGTGTGTGTGTGTGTGTGTGCCCACGCGCACGTGCGCACATGCGCCCACATTGTGGTGTGGTCAGGATGTAAAGGATATAAAGCAGTGTTGGGCACCATGGCGCATGCCTGTAACCCCAATATTTGGGAGACTGAGATAGGAGGAATGCAGGTCGAGGCCAGCCTTAGCAACTTAGAGAGATCCCTTTTCAAAATAAGAAATAAAAAGGGCCAGGGTGTAGGTTGGAGGTAGCAGGTCCCTGGTTCAATTCTCAGTACAAAAAAAAAAAAAAAAAAAAAAAAGGGATGCTAAGGAGTAAAAAGCCAATAGACCCTTTCAAACCTTTCTACGGAGACTTTCTTGAGTCCTGCATCTTGGGGAATGTGCCCCCATGCTAGGGATCTATGTTGGACCTCGAGTTGATTTTTTTCCCCCTACCTGTCTAGGAATATGGGTTTAAATGACCACAATAGCCATCACTGTGAAGATCTTACCATCTTTTACTTCCCCATTTGCACTGTATAGTTCTTCATCCACCCATTCATCTTACCATTCACCCACCTGTCCATCCATCCGTCTGTGCACCCATCCATTCCTTCTCTCCCTCTACTGTGAAGCAGTATAATGATGGATAGAAAATATTTAGATGATTGGGGGTGTGCCCTGGAGGGCTTCATCTATTCTCTGGCCCCCTCTTCTTTCTCTCTCTCTGCCTCCTGGCCGCCACGAGCTGAGCAGCTCTCTCCCATCATGCTCTTCCGCCATGATGCTTTGTCTCGCCTCGGGCCCAGAGCGATGGAGCTGGCCAACTCTGGACTGAATCCTTGGAACCATGAGCCAAAATGAATCTTCCCTCCTCTGAGGTGTTCCTGTCGGGTATTTTGGTCACAGTAAGGAAAAGCTGAGTAACACGTGATCTGACCGATGCCCTTGAACATGGCTGCCTGGGGACCAAGCTTTCATCGTGAGCCTTTGGGGGGGAACATTCTAGATCCACACTATAAAGTCGTCAGTTACCTAGTAAGCGCATTTACTGTGCAAATGAAGCCTCCTACTGTGTGTACTGACTGTGCATTATAAAGTACTGTTTGAGTGTAATCATCATGTATTTTTAAGCACCAACTGTATGCATTGACTGCATTGTCAAGCAACTTTTGTGTGGCCTTTACGCTGAGTCTCAACTGAATCTAGGTTTCAACTTCCATCAAAAAGCAGCATGCTGGTTTTGGGGGTGTAGCCCAGTGGTAGAATACTTGCCTATAGTGCCCAAGGCCTTGGCTTTGATCCTCAGCATGGGGTGCGCTGGGGTTGGGGAAGGAATCCAAGAGGCAGCTGCGAGGGTGTGGGGGAGGTCCCAGTTAAGACAGGCATGGGTTCAAATCTCACCAAACCTCTTGGCAGTTCATATGCTTAGGTTGTCAGTTAACATCTCTGAGCCTTGTTTTGTATTGTTGGGTGGAGACAGGACTGCTTGCTCTCAGGGCGGTGGAGAGGGCTACACGGAGCTGTCAGGCACTGTTGTAGAGTGAGAGTCATGTCAGGAACTTTCTTTGCTGGGCAGATGCCACCTCCCTCCCCACGGAGGCTGAGGCCCGGTAGCTGGGGACAAAGGGGCATTCGGGATGGGCTGAGATCCTTGGGGCTGCAGCCCTGGATGACAGTGACAGGTGTTCTGGAGGAGTGGCATGCTGCCACAGAGTGGCCTAGGACTGTCTGGCATCTGATCGTCCTCCCTTGGGTCTAATTATCAAGGAACTTGCAGGAAGTCTTATAAAAGTTCATCCACACTGGTGTCCCTCAGGGTCTCCATGCCGTTGATGGGCACCCCCCGCTCCCCACCCATGCTTCCTCCCCTGGGGATTCTTGTCATCCACTCCCTGGATCTCAGCGTTCCTGGTCTGAAGGCGTGCTCTGGCCCCTACCAAATACCCCAACCCCCTTCCTTGGGTTTTGAATCTGCAAAGAGGGTGGTTCTCCTATTGTGACACCCCCCTGGGAGGCCTCCCCTTCAGATTCTCATTCATTCATGTATTCAGTCAGCAAACCTTACTAAGGTTTGCCGTCCAGGTGCCTTGGGGGGCCCTGGGTGACTGGTACTGCGGCTCCAGACTTTTCCTTTCTTCCCAAGAGTCCACAGCAAGCCTCAGTAGGCTCAGGGTCAGCAGTGAGGGTTGAGAATTGTGCTTGATACAAAGAGCATGAAGTCACAGTGGCGCACACCCACCTGGATGCTTCCCCGTTCAAAATACGTGCCCCAAGGTCACAAGTCTCTTAGACCATCGGAAATGGGGGACTTAGGAAAGTTGTTGGACC